>WYDF02236639.1:8726-20921 GCA_009867245.2 Adranes taylori
ACGTTTGAGCTCTTTTTTTTTCTTTAGTTAGTGTCGCTGTTTTTGTGGGAGCGGGGGTGGGGGGGGGGGGGGGGGGGGGGGGGGGGAACGGTGTGGTGCTGGCGCGAGAGGAGGGGACATTGCTAGATGGTAGTAGATGACTAAGAAATACAGGGTGGTGAAGAAAAGATGAAAATGTCGTACGATAAGTATATGATGAATAGATATATAGACAATGAAAACTTGTGTATGCGGCCGGAAGAAGTGAAAAATATGACTTTAAAAAAGAAAGAGGGGTAATGAGTGAAAATGTAGGCGAATAAATTGAATGAAAAAGAGCACACGATGTATACAGCAAGATATGAAGCAATGCATTTAATAAATAGTGTAAAAGAGTACGAAAAATAGTAATGTCCTTTAGTTGTAATAAAAAAATTAAATGATGTGCTTCAGTTTCAATAAATTAAAAACGAAACGAAAAAAAAAATGCAGGTCAGCGATCTCTCATTCAAAAATACAGATTATTGTTGGATTAGTTAAAAGCGATATGATTTTAAATGAGAATGAATTATTGTTATCGTCTCTGCACGTATGAACAGAGCCTTAGGCAATAAGGTTTAGAATTGATAGAGGAGGACCGAAAAATATGTCTAGCAGTAAACTACCTTACAAAACTATACCTACCTTACAGGTAGATATAAGGAAAAGTAAATCTGAACGACAAGAGCTTTTCAAACAAATGTAATAAAACACAAGTTATACATAAGTGATTTATTTATAATATTTACAATTATTTAAATGTAGAAAATGAATTAAATATAGTAGAAGTAATGAACAAATACATACAAGGGTTGTTTGTAAAAAAGCGTAAGGTTAATATATACAATAGTTCGATTAAATTATTTATTGAAGAGAACACAAATATAGAAACTATGTACAAGTAGTAATGATGAAAATATACAAAGGATATTTACAATGCCAACGCTCATAGTCCCATGTGTTGTATCCTCCAAAATAGCGTAGACGTAGGATGTCGTCTGAAAAGTCGATTTCTTCAGACGAATTTGATGCAACATCTGGTGCGGGGGACGTTACTATTGTAGTAGAGTCACTGTAGAAGCAATTGTCGTCGCCTGCGGCTCGTGTGGGGAAGGTGATGTTTGAGCAGGTGCAGCGTGAGGTTGGCGATAAAGCGGCAATTCGATAATTATAGATTCTAGAATCATGTTGTTCCGGCGTGTGATGTGGTGGTTGTTCTTGTTGATCCGTTTCGTAATGATGAAACTCTGCATCCGAAGGAAGGAACGGTGATCTCATATCATCAAGTGATCTCAAACAACAGAGAGAGAGAGATAATGTAGCATTTTACCTTTAAAAATAGGTAAAGAAATGTATAAATAAGTCGAGAGATTTATAGATTGATAGTAGAGTAGATTGATTTACCTATGACATTTCAGGCAAATCCATGTGTAGGATCGTTTGATATTTCTTCCCATGTATCTCGCATCCAGATCGTTATCGGAAATGTGCGTGAGCGCTTGTGAGTGGCTTTAGGCATCTAGTACAGGAAAATAAATAAGACATCTAGTATAGAAGAAATAAAAGAGATATGGGAAATGAAGTTAACTATGGAATGCAACATAAGAAAGTAAATATTGTACCTATATTGTGGAAAATACATGAAATATTGTAGATAGTGAAAGGAGGGGATGAAGGAGAAGACGGTAGGGGTGAAGGATAAGAAGATAAACAGTGAAGGAGGCAATGGGAGGAATAAAAGGACGTTACGGAAGCTCAGGTTGTAGATAGATCAGAAAGTCCTCCGCACCGGTTCGCTGTTCTAGTGGGGTTGGATTACGAATTGTGCCCCCTTTTTCCCGATGACTGGTGGGTGGTAATGTGACCAAATCGACCTGATACTATTTAGATCCACCAGGTAAGGTTCTGGTACCACGATAGATGAGCGCCACTTTGGAGAAGGGTTATTTATTGAAAACCCGTAGCAACATCTCAAAACAAGAACCGAATAAAGCATAAATACGTAAAACTGATGAAGACAAAAATGTAAGACAAAATAGTACCTCTGTGTGTTATCTCGCAAATATTAAATGGCGGTAAAATTATCTTATCAAGAATAAAACAATGCAACATAGAGTATAACGACATCAGGAAACAGCGATGATCCATCGGGAAAGAGAAAACTACTAGGGTTAAGAAAAAAGTGTCTCATTATGGAAATGTCTAGTCCACTCAGGCTAGAGCTACCCTCAATATTTCATGTCCAGCTTACTCTGAAGAATCGCGTGGAATATCTTTATGCCCCCAAGCCAATTTCTTTATACCGTCTGGACAAATAAAGCGTTTATCGTCAAAGGGAGACAGAGAAAGTTATTTTGGTCTTTTGTAAAACTTGTGTGTTTAATAGATCTGAAAGTAATTTGTTTTTTTTTATTGATTAATGTTTCATTAAACATACAATCTTGATATTCTTTCTGTACAATATTTTTTTTGTACAGACCTTTTGCTCGCTTAGATATTTGATCCTCATCTTGATGACAATACACTTTGGCGCGTAACCCCACAAATTCGTGCATAACCATACCACCATGTTCATCTTTCATCAAGCCAGGAATCGCTTTGTTGCCAAGGGATATCCCAAACTGGTTATCAACCACGAAATTTGAGGTGTCGAATTTATCTAAATGCAGTCTCTTGTCATTGTATAAATTGTCAGTTTGTATGTGCAGAGTAAAACTGTCAGTATCCATGTAACATAAAGTGGCTTTGTCTCCATACATTGGCTTAAGGTAATTATACAAAAAATCGTACATGAGGACTTTGGACAGTTAGTGCACAGCAAATACCACGTAGAGAGGTTTATTATAGAGTGCTTTTAGTTGACGTAAATGAATAGCCACAAGATTGTCTTTAAAAATAACGACATCTTTGAAATTTAATTTTGCAATGAGACTCCGAGTCCCCCGTCGATTCCCGTTATCCTCCCAGTGTGTGACCAGTTTAATATCCTGTCGTTTTAACACATTCTCAAGGGCTTTACCGTATACACTGTTGTTGTGAAGCTTAAAAAAAATCTTTTTCAAACTGATTATTAGCCGAAATACGTAACCTAGTATTTAAATCAATGTATTGTTCTAACCAAGGGGTCTGATCAAACTCTTAAGGCACGATGTACTTTCACGAGTTGAAGACCGTGTCGATGACCCTTTTTGAGAGCTTTATAGTGGACCACATAGTTACGTTTAATGTTCAAATTTGGAATAAATTTTTTAAAATTATATTTGGAACGAGGGGAACCATAGATTCGGCAAGGAAAAATAAATCATTGTGGGCATTGTGCAGTTCTTGTGGATAATCAATGTCTAGATTGTGGAAATGGTATTGCAATCAGATTGTGAATGGTTGGTCAACTGTTCCTCTGTATAGAAGAATGTTAAGCAACCATCACATAGATACATCTTACGTTTATTGTCTAAATGCTGACGTGCGAGTAATCTGGACATATCTTTTATCAATACATAATGTGAACGATTACTGTCTTCAATAAACAGCAGGTTCACGTATCGATCCCGTTTATTAGATGTAAAATAAAGAGAACCGACAACTATATGTTATCTAAAACCGTAAACTTATTCAAGACCGTAAACGTTAACAGAAATGTCGTTTAACTGTTCAAATTTAGCAATGGTTTTCAGAGACTTGGGGAATGACATGTCCAATTTTAATTGGGTTTTATAGTCGGGGTAGCTGTTTGTTAAATTGACATTATTTCTAGCAGGGTTGATTGGCGCGACAATACACCAGCAAAAGCATGCGCAATTATTATTTTTAATGTTCATGCATGCGTGCTTTGCGCTAATATCCGGTGGAAGCGCTAAATAAGAAGATCCTCACAAGGGTGAATACTTGTTAATGTTCACTTCCAAATGTGAAACACAAAGCAGAGCCCACCACTTCGCTCCTGGAATTTCTCTGATTTCCTACGAACGCGCAAAGGTTGTTGAAAATATCGTCCAAGTCTGATGTGAATTTTAGTGTTGAAACTTTTAAGATCTAAAATATCATCATTAGTCTCAGACCCTTGTTTTATGTAATGTGCAAAAAGTTCTATATTAAGTTTCAATGGATTAGGATGTCGGAACACTAAACCGATCACTTGATCTTTTTTCGATGCCGACAATAAGGGGATGTCTATAATATGATCATCTGTAGCATAAATTCGGCAGGTCGCAACGAGTTGCTTGAAAGAATTTTTAAAGAGAACCAAACCGTCGGGTAAAGTAGTTTAATTTCGTTCTATGAAGTAAAATATGTAAAATGAAATAAAATATTCATTACAGTCCTCGCAGCGGAGTCGAGGTTGTTTGACATTAGAAGCAGTTTGAGAAGAGGAGGTTTGAGCTACTTGTCAAACTGCCACGTTTCATTAAGTCCTTTGATCATTACACGGCGACGTGGATAAGTACGCCGTGCTGGTAGCATGGAGCTGCAAGTAGCGGCTTGATGATGTTGACATATTTCCAAGATCTATTACCCTGGTTTTGCAAGTGGGGACTATAATCCTTCTTGACTGCATTGGTAGTAACTAAAATTTGTTTGTAGTATTGTGCGTCGTGGCTATCGTAGTCGCTAGGTCTCTCACGCAGTAACAGCTCATAGAGCCCTCTAGTCCCAGGATAAGTCACTCCTTTTAGTACGATTGTATTGTGCGGCTTTACTTGAATCACCAATATGTCACCAATATCACTATCACCAATATGCCACTTTTCTAAAAACGGGTTCTATTTGAGTGCAGACAAGGTTTTGTCGTAACCGGCGGTGAGTCAATGTCTCAGTAAATCTTCCATGTAACCTCTTGGTATTTCGTCAAATTGATCTAAAATTCTTCAGTGCTATCGTGCTTGCCAGCAAACGACTCATACATGTGTTTATCGCTTTCATAAACATCTTCATCTTCCTCTTTTACGACGGTTGGATCGTATTCAAAAGTGTCTTCTTTTGGTGTAATGGATATGTCGGCTTTCTCACGTTGAACGACGACAGACGGCTTTTCAGTTTTCGTGCTTAACCACGAATGCTTTGGTTTTGCTTTTGTTAATTTCGTATCTGCTTTCCGTTTAAACGAAATTAGTACGCGTTTTGCTTTAACTTGAAGCATGGGGTTTGGTTCTTCTTTTGGACCACTCGGTTCTTGTTTTGGAACACCTGGTTCTTGCTTAACCGAGCAAGTTAATGTTATAGCTGCTAATGGTTCCATACTTGGTTTGTAGAGTTTGCCTTGTTTATCCGCTTGCTGTTCACATTTTTATCGCTCTCGCTTTCCGGCGAATGACATTCCGGATGTCTACCACCTTTCTAGCAACATCGCGCTCTTTCTTGTCCATTTTATTGTTGTCTATTGACGGGACAATAATAAACTGGTTAAAATTTTTCCTATATCGCCCTTTATCAATATCATAATCTTTGCAATTTAATCTTGGCAATTTGTTAGGAACCCATATTTTTCTTTCCACCATTCACCTGCCATTGACTTGAATTGTTGAAAACTCAAAACAGCTCCGACATGGGTTTTGTAAATGTGGCCAAGATTCAAATCATCCTGTGGAAAAAGCACAATCATGTTTCCATTACCGCGACATAGTTGCTTTGCTATTGATGAATAGGTTTGAGCTAAATAGAAGGAATCGATACTGTTATGCTTTCCCATACTGAAATATTCTTTGATTTTATCTTGACAATCGCAGGAAACATCATCAAATATGAAAATTGAGTTTAGTCGCGAAGCTCCAAAATGTCCGTAATTGATATTTTGGTTCATATAACGATTTCGAATAAACATAAATATTTTCAAAATGTAGTCCTTTCGGATCATATATTAAAGAAAAAAGCGCATTAGTCTTTCCAGAATCAGACGGTCCCACAATTAGAGCTCGTATCGACTTTGGAAGTAGCGATCCGTGTCGTTGAATTGTTTCATTAGACGTTAAAGATGTTAGTGCATCCATATATATTATGGGAAGTTTATCGCGTTGTTTAACAGTACGCATACTTGTTCGCTTTCAATTAAAACTTGTGACAATCTGAGATATATCTATATATAGTATTGTTGAAAATCAATCTCGTGCGTGATTACACCAATCACTCAATGCCCCCTAGGATTTAGGGGGGGGGGGGCTCGTGCACAGCTAAATTTACTCTATGCTGTGTATTTCTCTCATTGTCTAAGATATATTAAACTTTAGAACTTTTCTATATAAGCAATGTGGAAAAAGTATTTTTATTTAGTTTGCGACTATATGTCTGCGATCTTCAGACCGCGAATTAGTTCAATCAGTAATTATCAACATATCGATACTCAACGCGAGATACTCAACGCGTCATTATGAAAATGAAACGTAAACATGGCAAGGGTCGGAAATCTAGGAAACGGATGTATAGACGTAAAAGGGCTGTTGCATTGCGTTCTCGAGTAGTTTTAAAATAAAAAAACACGTTAAAAAAATTCAAACATATCAAAGACCCTAAAACATTGTTCTCGCAGCCGCTCTGAAAGCAGTCAGGGAAGCTGGAGGGCGGAAAGTTATTTGAATTCCTCGAATACAAGACGCTCAAAAGAACATTGATGAATTTAAAAGACATAATGAAACTATGGAAGCAATCGCTCTGGGAAAAAAGGGGAGTGGCCTATATCTAAAACCGTATAAAAAAGGCCTAGGTTTGTATCTTAATCCGCCTTCAAAAAACCATTAACTACACTACCTCGTAGACCCTTGATAGATGTAGATATTCGAAAAGCGACAAAACCTATAAAATACTTTCTTGATGTGTTTATGAGTGATGAATTGCCAACGAAACCATGGACAAACGAAAGTGCAATCATCAATTTGGATACAAGCAAGGACCCTGGAACGCATTGGGTCGCTTATCGCAAGACCGGAAAGAACGTACCGTACTTTAATGCAATAGGCAACCTCCGCCCCCTGTTGAATTAGTGAAGTATCTGCGCGGTAGTGATATTCAGTATAATTATGATACGTTTCAAAAGTATACATCTTTTAATTGCGGTCATTTGTGTCTGAAATGTGTATATAAATAGAAGCATAGTTTAAAGAATAAAAAGTCTTTTAATTCATTATCAATATGCCTCACACATTTACGTTACATGGCAACACTTCAGTGCTAGTTGCAAACTACTATCCAGTCATAGAATTGGATCCGAACGCCACTTATTGTTTAGGTTTAGTAGATTTTCATCATGGAATTCGATTCCAAACATCGAAGAAGGTATTAACAACAAGTTTGTGTATGATAATGGAAATGGCGAAATTCGTTTGCCGAGTGGAACTTATGAGCTCGAGGACATTGAAAAGTATATATAGGCTCATATTGCAAATCGACAAACTTGACAGCATAATTGCCTTTAAAGCAAACAATAACGATATAGATTTTACAGATTTGCAGAGTATTGGAGCAGGCTTTTCACCAAAAGTGCTAGCACCTAACGTTTTACATATTTCTGATTTACCTGTCGATATCATCAGAGTTACAAATCCAGATCCAAAATCAAGATCTGTACACCTTACCTCATGAAAGCATATAATATCTAGAGGGTGACATTCATATAACCCTCCCAGAAGCTACCCTACTGCGACGATTCAATTGATAAACAATGCATTTGGCTTTTTGTTTTAAGAGATACGATATTTAATAAGTGGATAAATAATCGACTCTAAAGAATCCTGGTATTACAAGTTATCTAAAAGGGTAATGTTGATACAATAAACTTGAATCCGATGAGTTTCAATCCGCCGGATGGTGTCCGTTGAAGGCACAAAGTCTTAACTTTATTGCTGTCAACCAAAAGTTTTACATATGTCTACCTTTACGACATTTACTCGGTTTTATGGAATTTTATAAAAAAATAATTGTGTATGCTCGACAAGAATTGATTTTGATTCGAAGTAGATCCGATTTGAATTTGTATCAAAGCGATATCGTCAGAAAGTAGAAAAAAGTAGAACGTTACTTCAAGTCGCAGAAAGTAGCGACTTGAAGAAAGTAGAATGGCGCGTACCACATGTACAACTTAACCAAGAAACACAACTCAAGATTTTAGAGTCGATCCAAACAGACGAATAAATCTTTTTGGCTTTCCGCTCTTGGCAGTTGAATCAATTACCATCATTACGTTTAACATTAAAAGATGTATGTTCGGTTTCACGAGCTTAGACCGTCCCCTTTATATAATTCTGGCATTTCAAGAAAAACGTCCAGACAGGCGGAGCGAAATGCCACGAAATTTGATCATTGTAAGACGCGTAATGTAAAAATTTACCTAAACGCCTAATCCTACCCGTACGAACATATAAATATTCGTATGGATCTGAATTATACTGCCGTTTATGAAATGTACAAAAATTTTCAGAAATCATACTATGATAAGTCTAATAACCCCTAACTTTCGTACAATGAATTTAAAGATTACTTTATATTTGTTTTCGATGTGAAAAATCAAAATGAAAAATTGAAATCATCCATCATCGATTTAAAGATCGAACTGGAAGCTGATGACGTTTTTAAGCCTGAAACTACAGCCTTCTGTCTCATAATAGCAGACGCTGTCAGTACATATAAGCTATTGTCCAACCAAACAAGAAAATTAATATGATGAGGATGAACTATATAGTGATAGACATCCAAGGATATTCATGTCCCGAGTTTGCACCGAAAGAACTTGCAGTATATGACACGCAGTATAGTATAAGACACTGTTTCATTAAACCAAAACACCACTGGAATACACTCTCAAAAAATTGTAAAATCAAGCATTCTATCTACAAAACAATTATCATGGATTGATCTACATGGACGGTCTTACACCACTCATAGATATGGAAAGGCGAGAAATTAGTTACTTGCAAGACATCAGACAATTTTTGTTAAGGGACATCAGAAACGTGAATACCTCACCAACCTTTTTGAAAATGCCGCATATATCATCAATATAGGGCAATTTAACGAGTACCCCAAGCTAAGGAAAACAACAGTGCATTATTTGTATCATAAAAATTCAACAAACATGTGTGCGCTTAAAAGTCTAAAAGTTTTGCTAGAATACGTTCAAACAAGAATGGAATTGTAGAAACGAGACCTTTATACCAGTTTCTACATCCTCTATATAACGTATCCAACCTTCCAACTTGACTTTAGTTGCGAATTGTATAGAAAAGAAAGATGACTACCACGCAGTCAACAAAAGCACTTAACGAAAAACAAACAATGACGCGGGCAAAACTGTTTGTTTTCTACGTGAATTATACAGTGCCGATTTATTCGAACTGCTATCTAAAAGTATAAGTGCATATCAGTCAGACAGATTGAACACAAGCCTAATAACCACTCTACCAGATTTTCCATTAAAACAGTTGTCGTATGAGCACATTGTTGAAGTTTAGTATAACTTGCCAGACTCTATGAAAAGATATACATTTTGTGGGCTGTTTGCCGTGTTTTAAACATTATAACATCGAATCATCTACTGATCACGGTGTCGCCCCTTGTCGTCAAAAGTACGTCGAGTGTGAAAAATCGCCAAGTGATTACTTTATTACACCACAACTAATGACTGTTTTGCGTATCATTTGCTGATATGGTAGAAACCTTTGACCTAGAGATGACTGATGATGCAATAGCTTATCGAAAGGGTGGACAAAAGTGGATAAATCATGCATGCGATGGCCAAAATTTTTTGCGTCAAATTGCTAAACTTGAACGACTGTTACTACCTGATTTAATGGACACAACTGATGCATCAAAATAGATAACTAGTTTATATTGTATTTTCCAAGTGTTAAACCTATTTGTATTCTATTTAATTCACATTTACTCTAGTTTCAAATTTCTATGTTTACTTTTTGTCTTGTACAAGTATTCTATGTAATTCAATATAGTATTTGAGTTACTGTATAACTAACAACTTAAACTTCCACTGAAATAATTCTTTCACTAAACTTTTTGGATCATCTGTACACTCTACTTAAATTTTTTATTCTATGTTAATAATTTCAAGTCAATCAGTCTACTAATTAGTAGAATCTACAACATCAACAAAACACAGTACAATGTATTTTTATCCTTTATTGGTCTTTATATATACATTACACATTAATTCATTACATTATATATCGGTCTAAACATTACAACTCTTCTCATCTCTACTGCTTCTTCGTCTTCCCACATTTTCATTACCTCCCATGACTTTTTCCACCTTTCCTGTAAATAAATACTTGCTTTTTCACTCGCTATTTTCATCGCCTCATCCTCCACAACCTCATCTCCCCACCCGCACAGAGTCTCCATACTTTCTCCTTTCGCCCTATCTTCCTTCACCATTCTTTTCCTTCTCCAAACTCCTCTCCAAGACTATTCGCCAACGTATCACATTCTTTTGCTAGTTCTTCATAGCTTTCAATTCATTTCCCATCTTCGCCTCTCTGTACTCCTTCCCGTACCTCCATTTCCCATTTGTTCGAATTTGCCGTTTTCTACAATTGCCATTTTATTTTAGATTATAACTAAGTTATTTGACTTGTGTACATGTTTAGTTTTATATATCTATCATTTTTCTTTGTAATTACACGTTAAATAAACAATGTTTAATAATCAAAACATGTTTTCCTTAGAGAATCCTGTTGTTTTGCAATGTTGACATATTTATGACGTTGCGATAGATATAATTTGGTACTACCGCAGAGTCTAAGCACCAGAGTACTTATCCTCTCGCTAATCCCAGAAATTTAATGCCACCTCTCATTATATTCAATATTTAGAGCTATCTGGAAGAGAGAACATTCGTCCAGATATCTCCTATTAGTAATGTTCCAATTAAATCAGTATAACAGTTGACACAAATTTTTTACATATGAAAACACTTTCATAGAATTATATTGGTATATAAGTTATGTAATACTTATCCGCAAAATAATTCCACTCGTTATGAAAACCAGTATACATTTTATTCATGGTTGTTTATTACTTTACTTTAAAGTTCTAGGTGTTTCGTTTATTTAATATTTATAAATAAATAACAACACATCAGAACCTTTTATTTGTTATACATACAATTTTGTCATGACGGTAAAAAAAGATTTGATCTCCTTTTTACAAATACATTCGTAGTAACAGAAACGTCCAACAAGAATGATTTCAGTGGACTATCTCCGTTTTTAATAAACAACAATAAATCGCTTACAGCTTTTATTTTACATTCAACATATTTTCATTTTCAAAATAAACCAAAATAATATTTATTAAAGCAATAAACAAATTATACAACTAAGTCATTTTCAAATTAACATCTGTTGAAATCAGTCAAATGTGCACAAATTAAAAAAACTTTCAAATACAACTTCAACTTTTTGTTCAAATGGTAAGAACAAACAATTAACTAATATTTATTAAAACAACTTAAATCATATTAAAACACATAGTCATTTGTAAATTAAAAATCATCATTGACTTTTTGTATAATATTCGGGATAAAACATAATAATATGAATTCAGCAAAGTTAAATCAAATTAAATCTGAGTCATTTTCAAATTAAGATCATTTTCTTGATAACACACAAACTTTGTTATTTTCAAATTCAAATCGTTATTGAATTTTTGTATAATTTTCTTGATAAGACAAAATATTACTCTGTATTCAGCAAATTTAAATCCAATTAAAAATCATAATTGACTTTTTGTATAATATTATAACAGAAAAACAAAATTACTTGCTCTCAAAAGTTTTTCTTGCGAACACGACGACGAGTTGTAGTTTGGTATCAAACTTTTCAGACTGCACACTGTTCAATTTTTGCACAGTATTTATACACGAATTTTACGTTCTAAACCCATACGGAACCAGCTTCGATACTCATGTCATTTAAAAATTGCTTGATTAATTGATTAATTGTACTTACAATCTTTATGCATTTAAATTCATCACTTAATATTTTGCATATACACGTGTGCTCTTTTTCATTCAATTTATTTTATTCGCCTACATTCTCACTCATTATCCCTTTTTCTTTTTTAACGTCCTATTTTTCACTTCTTCCCTACACTTTTTTCCTACACACATACATTATACCAGGCGCATTCACAACTTTTCATTATCTATATATCTATTCATCATATACTTACCTTACGACA
>WYDF02236750.1:0-20919 GCA_009867245.2 Adranes taylori
TGGTGCGTATGCCTGTATAATTTTAAGTGTATATCTAGAATTTAGTTTCAGAATTAGATAGACAACTCTGGGGCAGACACTGTGGATAGTTACTATGTTTGGTATGTGCCTTTTATGTATAAGAAAACCAACACCACCAACTGACGACTCTTCCTCTCCTCTGAAATGAAGCATGTTTCCAGATCTCAGTGTCATTTGCTCTTCTCCTCGGCGTCTTACTTCGCTTATGCCGACTATATCCCATTTTATCTGTTTTAGCTCTTCCTCTAGTTCTGTTAATGTTGCCTCTGATGAAAGGGTTTGTACATTGTAAGCACATACATGCATTTGTCGTTTATCATGGTAGCCTGATCTCTTCCGGTGATTCTTAGCACCCTCTGCTCCAACTCTGTTCTGACCGCCACCTTGGTCAGGGATATTGGAGCCGCCGGGGACTGAGGGCCGTGTATCTGATGTGTCCATCATGAGGGGAATTTGACATTTAAAACGCCACGCTTGTCAGACGGGTTGGCGAGTTCTTTATCAGCCGCCCTATCAGGGTCAGACGTTGTTTGCAGCCGCTCACTGTGAATCAGACGCTGCTAGTTTGCTAGTTTTGGTCCGCCCCGGATATTTCATTTCTCGGGTACCACCCATATCTGGGAGGCATTCCCCTATCCGCCACCTGGGGAGGTGCCCGATGGAGGACTAGCAACCCCACACGGGTGGCTAGTCCCACACGGGTGGCTAGTATTATCTTTCATGTATATGGTACATGAAAGATAATAATTGATAATCAATTCTTTATTAAAATAGAATTTTCTGGTGTACTTTTCGTAAGAATCTCGTAATGAAGTTTTATTTATTTTCCAGTCGTATATCCGACCTGGGTCGTTTATTAAACGTCACATTACCTGTTACAATTAACGGTAATAGTACAAACGTTGAGAAACAAAATAAGAAAAATCAAATGCAACAACAACAATCATCAACAAATGCGAATAACCAAAAATCAAATCAGGGAGGCACCGAAAATATCATGTCTTTAGCGTTTTCATCGCCAAGCGAAAAGGACACATTTACGGGTGAGAAGCGGATGTCGCCAGAGGGCACGCGGAAACTTCAAGATGAAATCAATGTTTTGACAAAACGCAATTGCGAACTGGAATCGCAATTGCGGAGTTTCGAAGCTAATGCAGTTGCAGCTCAGGTCGCACAAACGGTAAGAAATAATTTTAGTAGTGCTTTTTACAATTAAATCTTTGTCAGGTTTAAATTTTTAAAGCAAATTTAAAAATGTTGTATATAAAATATGTTAGTGACTTTGTAACACAGCCCCGCCCTATTGGTGGCGTGTAACTGTAATGGCGCAAACAGATATCTCAACAATAGTTACAGAATCAAAATGTTCTTCGAAACTAGGTTTCTCGGGCGCCAGGTCAGTTTGAGACCACACTCTGGAACTGAGGTGATGTTCCTTCGGTCCTCAGTGGCTTACTGAGGACTTAGGTAAACTCAGTAGGTAAATAAACCAGGTGTTCTTGTTCTTACGGGGAGGCTGTAATAAACTTATCCACTAATAAGTGAAACAACATTAAGGGTTTAAGAAAACCATGTATTGTTCTTCTAATTATAAACAAAGAAAATAAAAGTATTATTCTAAAAAATATCATTAATCGTAACAAAAACCTTAAATCATTTCAGCCTTTATGGCGGTAATCAAAATATATAGTAAGTAAATCAATAAAGCCAAATGGTTTTGTTACGGTGGTGCAAACGCAATATTAATAATGAAAAAACGGTGCTTATCTATTACTACAAAAATGCGGTGACAAAATAACGAAACGGCGAGAAGGCGAGAAGCATGTAACTACGGGATGCAAGCAATCAATAACTCATACACAAACAGTAAGGGTGTTAACAGCGGGTTATAAATCATACATCAATATAGCAGGTCACAGGTAGGGTAAGAATATTCGGTATCTTCTACCCACAATTAGTAAGGTAGGTATATACAAATGAAATTACGGAAGGGTGAATAAATCTCAATACTTGATATGGAAATCTGACAGGACAGGTATACTCGGAGGTTGCTACTAGTCACAATAACACCCTCGTTTACATAGGTGCTAATGTCACACGAGTCACCAAAACTAATCTCTTATAGAAGCCAGCGTTGGGTATACTCTAGCTAATGAATTACTACTAGCCACAGTAGCGCCCTTGTTTACATATGTGCTGCTGTTACCAGAGTATCAACAACGAATCCTTGTTTACATAGATTAGCGTTTGACACACATTAGTGTAGGTAACGGAAAGGAAAGTTACTATCAACTACAGAGTCACCCTTGTTTACATAGGTGTCACTGTCGTCAGAGCATCAACAACTAATCCTTGTTTAATAGATTAGCGTTTGACGCCTTCGTGCAGGTAACGGAAAAGGTAATCACTATAGGCTGTAATAGCGTCCTTGTTTACACACGACACCATCGCTACCAAACTAGCCCTTGTTTACATAGGCCAGCATTTGGGTGCATACTAGTGAATGTAACGGAAAAGGAAATACTAGTAGTTACAACAATATCCTTGTTTACATAGATATCGTTGAAACCGAAGCAACTAAATCCAGCTCTTGTTTACAAAAGCTGGTGCTAGTCGCACTTTAGCGGGTTTATTCACAACGACGGAAATACTCTCACTCTCATTGTTCACATAGACACCACTGACATTTGAGCACCTAATACCGACTCTTGTTTACATAAATCGATAATACGTACGCTTAGTAAATAGGAGATAGGTTAAAGGAATATTAAACGGAAATACAAATCATTCAAAATACATACAATTAATAATCATGAACGGTATATGATAAAGCAATAAGCGGTATAAGAATTATTTTCAAAATTATTATTTTTCCAACATTATTTTGCAAAATGACTTAAAAATTATTTTTCAAAATTGCTCTTACCAAATATATAAAACGGTGACCACTGGCTCGGTTGTCGGACTCGGGAGGGACGGATACTCTCTCTTAAAAGCCTAGAAGTCGCTCTTTTATAGCAGATCATGCACACACAACTTGTGTGGAACAGTGGACCCTACTATAACGCAGATACTAGGATCTCCTACTCTAGTCCAATATTAAACATTCATATTATGTCTAATCATACGGAGATACATGCTGTCTCTTTCATATTCACGCGGTCATCTATATGATTCTCATGCTCGCACAGACATACGGAATTATGCTATATAACTTATTATAAACAGGCGACGCACAGAGTCTACACTTCTCTCTGTCTTATTTAATTGGCCATATATTCCTTTCTCTTATGCGCGCTACGCAATTGTCTAGCATACGTAATATTATGTTCTTAATTCGGAGAGAATAATTATTTAAATACTCTAAATTCTTTTTAAGCTACACCTGCTACTTATATTTGACATATCCTAAGTATATCCATACTTATCCTAAGTATCCTAAGTAATACAATGTTCCTATTGTATTATTTCTTAAATGTCTTTAAGAAATAATCATTTTGATTAAAATATGTTACAACAAAACATCTGAATATTGTTTACTTAGTTATGACGCGTTTTAATTTTTACGCATTAATACAGACAGACGGATGCAGTCTTTTTGACTAGAAGGTTGCCAACTTGAGATAGGTAGATCTATTTATTTTATTTATCACTGAATATAGACAGTATTATATTTATAGTAACATCACTTTGTTACACTTTATTAGTCAAAAAATAATAACTTATCGCAAAAATATGTTCCAAAAGAGCTTACTGCAATAGGCATTTACATTAAGCCTCTCTATGAGCAGTAGGTAACCAAGAAATAAAGGTGACACCATCGTTACCAAAGAATAGAAACATTTTATAAATTGTCAGCATAAAGGGACTTCATGCGAACTCTAAGTAATTTTTAATCATATACTAGTTGTCATTAGGTGACGCCTTGTTTTGCTGACATAACCCACGCGTAAAAGAAACCAAACAAAATGGAAATAAGAACAATAATCTAAATAAAATAAAAAAGATTAAAGTAAGAACAATAATTAGATTCTTAGAACGACAATTAGATTCGATAGTTAGACTCTCATGACGCTAAAGAGACGTGTAAGAATCTAGTATCTGGTGTAAAGAAATAAAATGGTGTTTTAATGATTCAGAATTTTTTATTGTATTAATACGCAATGACAAAGAATCAATCAGAATCGGATTACATTTAAATGATCGAAGTTTATGTTTAAACGTTCAAGGGATAAGACAAAATAGAAGAACTGATCTGGTAGTGAATGTAAAATGAACTAGATCCGTATTCAAACTGTTGCGCCAAAATGCTTAGGATTATATTTAGATGATTTGGGTAAAACTAAGTGTTCCAGGAATAAGTTTCCATATTTGATTATACGCTAAAAGTTGGAGTAATGATTCTCGACCTTTCTGTAGTACTTAAATTTTGTTATAACCATTGTATGTGATATCGACATAATCGATATAATCAATTGAATAACTTTAAGAATATTTTATTTTTTACGAAAGCATTGAATAAATCGATTGTTTTACGTGTCATTGCAGTAAATTATTACAAGCTACATATTTTTAATGAAGCCGAAAACCCGTTAGAACCCGTAGTAAAGTCCATTTATTATATCTTTTCTAACTCTAACTTCATTAATCACAATTTTATTGAAGATTTGAAATATGACCATTATTAATTGCTTCTATTTTATAAAATTATTTACAAATCTTAATTTACTTTTAATATTTTTAATAACATTCTAAAGGTCAGTTAAAAAAACTGTAAAGAACTTTTAAATGAATTTTACATGAGTTTTGATAAATAATCAGTTACACAAGCATCACAGAAAGTAATATTTTAATCTTTTCAAAACACACAGAAAAGTTATGTTAGAATTAATTGATATGGATATCTTTGTAATATAGCATTATAAAGAACCGTGCTATTTTTTATTCATTTGTGCCTTGAAATTTAGCGTTTTTGAAAATGCTTGCTGCAAGTGTCTGAGGAAATAATTATTTCAGGGGAAAGAAATATTAAATGATGCGATCGATGGAAATGCAGTGGAATTCAAAATGAAAGAGATGGACCGAACAGTGCGCTCGTTACGTCAAGAAAAAGAAGATGCGTTGAAAGATGTACAAGATCTTCAGGAGAAGCTCAAAATGCAAGACAAGGAATTAAAAGATGCATTATCACAAAGAAAACTTGCAATGGCCGAATATACTGAAGTGGCTGATAAATTGAGTGAGCTGAGACAGCAAAAACAAAAATTCTCACGGCAGGTAAGAGTTGAATTCAATCAAATTTGCCATTTCTGATATTTTCTATGATTATTTGCAAATTTTAATTCCATTTGTGTTGAAAATTTTATTTTGTAACTAGGTTTTTACTTTTTATAGGAATTTTCGACATCCATAAAGTATTGTGTTTGGCAGATCTGACAACTTATAACGACTTTTTCTATTGCATAAGTTATTCCATAAAGGTGGGTTCATGGTCTCGAAGTTTTTATTTTTTACGTGGGCATATAGCAATTTTTGTTCTGTAATTTTAGACGAGACTTATTGCGCAGGATACACTTGCTTTTTTTATTTCGAGATTAATGGAAGCACGTTTTAGATGTCCTTGAGTACAAAAAAATATGCTGAATAATTTAGATTCTTTTTGTATATGTATTTGCTCAATAAGTAATCTCTTCAATACTTTCCTGAATGTATATGATGCCTGCTCTTACGTCTTCAGCGGATCTATGGTAGATAGGTTTAATATGGCTTAAATTTTCCATTTTTAATATTTTCAAGCAATAAAAATTTGTGTTAGACGGAAATGTAAAATGTTTCTATTGTTGAAAGTTTTTTCGAGATATCCAAACGCCACTAATTGAACATTGAAATAAACTCATAGTTGTATAGTATTTTGAGAATGTGTTTTCAATTATTTGAAATTGTTTTTTTTGATTAGGGAAGCACTGCAAATATTGGACTAAGATTCGGAATAAAGTGTAATAGAAGTATTATTTCAAATAATTTCATTTCTATAACAATTGAATGTATAAAATTTGACTATCATGCTAACAGTGAAGTTTTTTTACAATTAATTTGGATGAGTCGTTTTAGAGTAATAATAAAATCAAAAACCCGGCACGTTGCATATTCACAATCTTCTTGGTAATGAAATTGTAAATATAGTTTGGACATCTATATATTTTTATTTACATTTTGTTCCATATATTGTCACGTTTAAATTGGGGGCAAAATTTTGATTTTCAGCGTGACTGGCAAGAGAGGATCCTTTTAATGGGGGTACGCAGCGATTCTTTCCTGCACTACGGGAACTTCTTGTACAATAACTACAAAATGCTATTTACTTTAATGTCAACTTTAAATGATGTTATAATTTACATTTCCTTACACTGTTTAGAATGAAACACTAGACTTAGGAAACGTTTCAGTACTGTGTTGCATTTTATCTGACTTAGTCAACCAAAATTATAATTGTAACTACAAACATTGCCGCACAGGTGTAACATCTACCAATCGTCTTTCTTAGTCAAGGCTGTTTGAATAAAATAGATGCATAAATTCAACTAACTTTATTAACAATCATTTGGTTAATGTTGCATGCAAATAAACAATAGTTATTCTTAATTCAAAATAAATAACGTCCCATCAAACAAAATTAAAATATTTGTATTCAATTACTACGTGTAAATAGATTAATAAACATGGTGTTCAAGTTTTGTTAAGGAAATTCCCCAATTATTTTCAAAATTCTTTTACTCGCAGATTTTGTCGTTCCTTCCACCACAAACTTATTTTAGAACTATACACCGTTATCTTATTAAATTCATTTCAATTTATTTTAACTAAATAGATTCGTGGTATAATTTTATTTAATTTATGAGGAACTAAACACTAAAGAATTAATTATTTGTTTACAACTACTGGGCCCTATTATTTTCTATACCGAACTACTGAAGATTATTTTATCAGTTAATTAATGAAGAATTTATTTAGAATTAATTGTAATTTAATTTACTTCATGATTGTATTGTCAAAACGCTGACGGGATTGACCCTACAACTTAAAATTTCTTATTACGGATTGTTTTCTCCAGTGAGAGCTGTGCTTTTTATTCATTTCTTTGTCTTTCCTAGCTAGCTTGACTTAGCATATGTGTGCTTTCTCCTACTACCATGCTACATTGGTCGGTGGCCGCCAATTAGGTAAATGAATTTGTTCAAGGTTTAATTAGATACAATAGAGTTTAATTAACGATAAGTGATTTGTTCAGCATTTTAATTGTAAAACTTATTTACGGGAAATATGCCCGTAGACGACTGCCTTTTTTCCCAACTAGTTCGTCTAGAAAACAAACTGCTTACGTAATAATATTTCACAAAATCTAGCCATCCTGAATTATTTAAATGACTTACAAGTATCAAGCGTACATAACCATATACCATAGAACTAAATTACGAGGACAAATTTCCTCCTTACAATATTTTTAATTCGTTTTGTCAACGATAATCCAATTTCGATAATAAATATATTATTGACACATATTAGGTCCGTGATAAAGAAGAAGAACTAGAAACCGCAATGCAAAAGGTGGACGCACTGCGACACGATATTCGCAAAGCTGAGAAATTACGACGGGAGTTGGAGTCCCGCATTGAAGATGCTATTGCGGAGGCCGAGAAAGAACGCAAACTGCGAGAGAGCTCTGAACAGCACTGCAGGCAGATGCAAGCAGAGACTGAACGATTGCGTGTCGTGGCACCGTCTACTGATGAGATCAATGGAAGTGGTATTGGTAAAACCGGAGGAACAGGAGGAGATTCAAACGCGCGAATGATACATCAGAATGAACTCGATAAATTAGAGGTAATACTTGCTTTGTGCTAAGCGCTTGCTAAGTAAACTAAACTCTTGCTAAGCGTTTAGTTGACAAGTTATCGAATCATTAGAAATGCAAATATCCATCGTAGTTTTAGATCTTCATAATACAATTAAGAAGATTCAAAAACATTGAACTGTTGAAAAGTAAATAATAGGAGTAAATAATTTGGAAAAACTTATTTAAAAACTGTTAATTTCTTCCGTGGTTACATTTTAAGATTTATATGGACTTCACGTGCGGTAAGATAATCACCGAACCGATTTTATAAAGTTTGTAACATTGGTGTCCCGTTTTTAGTTTGGTTTCGGACTGTCCATTTGTTTTAAATTTCTCGTTAAACTTGAAAAATCTCGGAAAGAACTATGATGGTTGTTGCAAGAACAGTACAGTAATGATTGCTTGGTACAAGTTCAAGTGTTTGACGTTTTAATTGATTGAAAAATGAGAGAAAAGTCGTTTCATATTATTTCCGCGTTAGTTACCCGTAACAGTAAAATCAAAACAACATTGAAAAGTCGATTATTCCTTTTCGCGATTATACCTTTTCGCGCCGAAAATCTTATATTTCCGCGACAAAAATTGTACGCCACATTTTATGCGTTAGATGGGTTTGTGTCTTTATAGGCTAATATAAACTTGTGAACTATTCTAGTTTTCATGTGTGCACTTGGTAATAGGAGTTCTTTCCGAAAACATCATAAACAGACCGTCTTATGGACATTGACAATAGGAAAATAGCACGTCGCGAAAGGGATTTCAAAATAACATTGTTGAGCTGTCCGTACGTTTTTGACCATGAAATTGCGCATTTAAAAAATTCTGTGGAAATTTAGAACATTCTTTTCTTTCTCGGAGCTCCGCGATTGATTGAAAATCTAATTCTAAAATGAAATATATTTATTTAAGAAGGAAAGTATTTTCACGGGGAGATGCTCGCGTAATAAAATCATTAATCACCCTTTCCACATCGATCTTTACTGCAATATCCATATTAATTCTGAAATGTCACACATCGTTCAACCTAGCCTGCGTAATTGTCGCCTTCAGGTAGGTCTTAAGACGTTTCAAGCTAGAAAACGTACGTTCTGCGTACATGATGTCACTGGCATTGTCAAAAAATTCTAAAATTTTACAAATTCAGGAATATTGGTTGTAAATATGTTTTATTTTTTAAACTTAATGACTTCTAGATAGAAGAAAAGTAAAGATTTTCTGACTGCTAAATCCCAGAATATTCCTTATAGAGCTTCAAAATCGAGGGTAATCAAAATCGCCTCCATAAAAAGTTGGAAATTCTTCACAGATCTCTGAATGATTAAGTGGTTTGATATTAATGAGAGACATTGTCTCTGTATTAAACCGATTTTCCAGTGTAGTTTGCGCCTTGTCTATCAGATTGATGTATAAATGTTTATAGAGGCGTTGAAGATCAAATACATGGCCCTCAGTACCATCATTAAATTTATGAAGAACTTTGCGCGTTCGAACCTCTTTAAATTCGGGTAGATCCAAATCACATCTAATTTTCTCCGTTTGCACTATCTAAAAGTTATCGCGCAGATTATCCATCAGAATAATTACCGTTTGAATGGATAAATGAGCATCTGTAAAATTTAAATTCTTTCTTTGCAGACTTTTATTCACGTCTTCAAATTTACTGATAGATACTGATACTTCAAAGATACTGATAACCATATTTAGCAAAAGTAGAGTCTCTGCTATATTTAGATGTTTTCCAAAGTCATTGCTCTTTGATACCTGTTCATTATTTTCTGCCTCTAAAATTGTTTGCAGAAATTTCATGGTAACGACATAATTATCTCTCAGGGTTTTGAGAGAGGATTCACGCAAGCACCTGTGTGTGGGTCAGAAGAGATGAATTGAAGCCATGTTATCCAAATACTCTTGTTGCAATTTCTCAAAGTTCCATAACCGTTTCCGTATTTTCTAATGAAATTTAATAGATCTTTTGTAATGGCCATGCAATGTACAAGACGTGCCCTGGGTTCTATTTCACTGACTTTTGCCGACTTTAATACCACTCATATTGCTTGCTCAATCATAGCACTGCCATCGACATTTGTTAAGAGGAATGTCGAATCTCAGTAAAGCATGTCTTATTACCTTGATGAGTTGTTCCGAATTTGTCATAGATGTTTCATAGAAACCCAAAATGTATTCCTGAATTTCAAAATCGTCATCAACAACGCGAATGCATAAAGATACTTGCTCATTCATAGAAATGTCTAAAGTTTCATCACAAAGCAGCGCATACCATTCTCTGCTTTTAATAATCTGCATTAACTAATTATACTTTTGCGATAATATTTCGTTTCGGACCTTGTAACCGGGGGTAGTTTCTTTATAGGAAACTTATTGAAATATTGAAATTTAAAACTTTTGTACAGAAGTTTGGCCACTTTATGCATCAAAAGTACTTAATTACTTAATTAAATTATTAAGCCTTTTTAGTTACCTGAAGTTAGGGAGTTTTTCCTTCCTAAAACTATATTTGTTTTGGTTGTAAAGTATTAAATTTATCTCCTGTAAACTTTTAGGGCACTTTGCTAATTCCCTGATCTTGCAAATTCCCTGATTATCGTTCTTGTTGAGTATGATTTAATTCCGGCTGTGGAATACGGATTTAGAAGGAAAGTTTGGGACCTGAAGGACATTGTATTGTTACAGAAGTTCACTAAATCAATGATTTTACCTAATTATGATGATGGCGGCCATTGGTATGTCGCGTTAGCAGGCTTAATATTGTGTGTTAAAGATTTATTTCATGTAAGCAATGTGTTTTGCTTACATGCAATGTGTTTTTTGATCTATAATCGGCTAGAAAATATGATTGTAGAAGTGAGGTTAGTAGTGTTTTGATATCTTATAGATCCGCAAACGGCTGGTCACTAGTCATCAAAACAGTGATCGTGAGAATATATCGGTGACTTGTTTTGGCCATTTTAGATTTAGATCGGTTAATACTCATGTGGCGAGAAGCTCTGTGACCACTTTCACATAGAACAATTTTTGCTATTTACTTGATAGAAGTAGGTTGCCCATTTTATTGACTATTTGGAGAATATGGTACATCTGCCACGGGGTAAGGCAAGAGTAGCCTGGGCGGGTACATTTTAGAGAATAAATCCCTGATAATTCAGGATTTGTGTGTAGCAAAGAAAATAGTCGGGAAGATGTCGCAGCGTGTAGACAACGTGATTTTCGGGCAGTCGGCGATACTGAGGTGCAGATTATGTAGGGTTAGGAATGTTTAAGATTTTGAATTGGCTCCATTGTAGTACCTGTAATACAATTAAATTTCACCTGTAATACAATGAAATTAGTGGTATAGCTGTGGTGAAATTTTTTAACTTTATGGTGGCCGTGTGGATGCATAGGGGTAACTAAATGGTGAATGTTCAGGGATTTTAAGTTTAAAATTTTGTGTATTAAATCTGAAGGGATACCTATTGCTGAGTGATAGGGCCCCCCTTGCTGATTGTTTTGGGGTTGATGTGCTTCCCGTATTCGAGGGTGGTGCAACTTTTGGATTTTTAGGAAATATTGAGGGGTAATAGAACTTTTTAAATATACGGGGTTGTGTTCAAGGAATGTAATTTTTTTGGTGAATGTGAGGCAGGGTTGCCGCCTATTGCTGTATGGTAGGAGGTTATCGGCGGATTCGTTGGGGTTGGTTGACGTACCTTATGCGAAGTTGGAGAGTTAGATAATTCGTTTACCTGGAGGTTTCATATAATATGGATGCTTGTTGACTCTATTCTATTGAGTTGGCTTATGAACTTCGGGTTCGGAAGTTGGATATACCCCCAGAGTTGAATGCTAAGCGGGATGCGTTGCGACAGGTGTTGCTGTCAGATCTACAGTCCCCGGATGGGGTACACGATTATCCCGATTTCGAGTTAGAACTCGATAAGATCGAGGTTGATGAGTGCTTACGCTTAGTGAGGCAGGCACTTGTGGCTTTTGAGGAGACCCCGAAGGAGAACTTATTTATGCCAATTTGTTCGACATTGAACCATGTAAAGAGAAGACTTGTGCGGATCCCAGATGTAATCGCCGTAGCTGAGGAGTATAAAAGACTTATCATACAGGAAGTCAACAATTTTGAGGATAAATGGAAGCAATTGGGGAGGCCTTTGTTCATTTTTAGGATTGGGTCATTTGGATGAGTGGAGAGGGGAAGGACAGGAGCGCTGCAGCCTGCTGATGCCGCTGCTGTGTCTGCCATTCGCCGTGACCTACTGGCCGCCGCCTTATATGAAGAGCTGGATAACGATGAAGATGCGGAGGAAGAGCTTTCTGTTCCTGTTGGGGACTTGGCACCAAGAGAGGGGGCCTGGATGCTCAGTTGCACGGGGTACTCCTTTTAATGCTATAGGGAACAATCCATTTCGAAAAATTATTCCGGTATATAAATGGTAGGAACCATTGTTACCAATTTTAGAATGCATTGAAGAACTTAAAGATGCCCGTCACACCTCCAAGGGTGAATTATATGCTTGTGCGGTAGATTTGTTCGTTGCCGATGCCTTGCTTTGGTTTAGGAGCATCACCTCTTTAATGATTGCAACTCTCTTGTATTAGCTTTAAAGAGTCATTTCCTGCCTGCAGATTTTTGACCATGAATTGCTGCAGTCTATTTATGCTCGTATGCAGAAACCAAATGAAAAGGTGATTTTATTTGTGTCCGCAATGGTGAATATGTTTTCCCAGTTGTCACGGGACGTGCCAGAGCCTGAGAAAGTTCGAATTATTTCTAGAAATCTGTTACCGGCTTTGTTCCGCATTTGATTTTGTTTAAGTTGGTGAGGGTAGCTGACTTAACGGCTACAGTGATTCAATTGGAACCGTCTTTGATTCCCAGTCAGACCCCGAACCGGAGGAATGTTGCTGTGGTGGAGCGACCTATGATCGTAAACAACCTGGACCAAGTTAAGTTAGGAAGTTGGGACCAAGTTAAGTGCTGCAATTGTCGACTGGAAAGACACTTAAGTAAAGATTGCCCTCTGTCAAGCGTAAGCGTTGTTTTAGGTGTGGTACACATGATCATACGATTAATACCTGTCCGCGGTATCAGGGAAACCATAAAGGCTGAAGGACCGTGGGTCAAGTGAAATGCTGATCAGGACCCAAAGTCATTTGTGTCAACCAAACATTTTATTTATCGTAGTCGAGTTTTTATGAATTCTAAATCTAGTGGAAGATTTAAGGGTGAAATGTTAAGAAAAATATGGTATGGGGAATTCGTCCGTCGCTTGGGACTTCACGAGTGGATGTTTCAAACTTTCGTACTAACATGGAGGATTGGAACAAATGGGCATCTTATGTAGGGCAATTCTGCAAATCCACTGTTAGTCGACCTTAAGTATAATTGTTATTTCATCATATCTTGGCATTGTGGTAGTTAGGTTAGGTCTTCGGACTGACCCCGACAAGGTTAGGCTCATGTGGAGTATCCACAGCCCACAACAGTTACTGGGATCAAACGTTTCATAGACCTTGTTTCTTGGTATCGTGGTTTTTTGCGTAATTTTTTATTGTTGAGCGCCCCGATTTCTGGTCTAACTCAGGACAAGAAAGAATCTGAGAAAATTGTTTGGACGGAGGACGCGGAGAAATCGTTCTCAGAAATAAAGAGAGCTCTAGTTGAGGCTCCTGTACTAGTTAGCCCAGATTTTGCTCTTCAGAATGATGCAAGTGATTTGGAAGTTGCCTATGTGCTTACACAAAATAATGGGAATGGGTTCGAACTTCCAGTTGCTTTCGCCAGTCGGACGCTTACATCCCAGGAGCGGAAGTACTTCGTTACTGAACGTGAGTGTATTGCCGTTTTGTTTGGTTTGATCAAATTTCGCCCATATGTTGAGGGTATCCGTTTCACTGTGATCACTGATCATCATTCCCTTCTCTGGTTAAAAGATTTGAAAGATCCGTGCGGCAGATTAACACGCTGTAAGATGCAGGAGTTTGAATTTGAAATAAGGCACCGATGGCCAGATGCTCTAGGGCTCCGCTAGAGATAGGGTTATTAGATGTGGATTTATCTCAATGCGATACTTTATATCGTTTACAATCAATTATTTACATCAGTTTGGTTGGGCTGACACAGAGAAAAGCATGGTAAAGGGCACGACAATTTTTGTGAATTAGTAGGGTAGGCGGTGGTACTGAACGTTACCCGCTGCCTGAATTTTGGTAAGGTGGTTCCCTGGTGGATGTACCCCCTTAGTTGCTTTTTGTGTTGGCAAATTAGAGTTCAAAACATTTGGCTTGCGGAAATCCGTGGGTCTAAACTGGGTGATTAGCGACTGCGAATACTAAACGGTAAAATGCGATTTTTTAGTGGGCGATTATCTCTGTAGTGGAGATTTTATGTTATATATGTGCGAGTAGTGTTGTGGGCGCATAGAGCGATTAGATTGCGATTGTAATAAGGCGTTTTTTGCATGCTTTAGCTAAGTTAGTATAAACGAGTGTAAGGCTTAGTAGTAGCAGGTTGATATTTAGGGGTTGGTGAACTCGCTCGAGGCTTCTCATGATTGGGGTTAGATTGGGTAATTGCGCTGAAATTTGTGGGTTTTGGGAAATTTTATTGTGATTTTTTTGGAAATCGCTTTTGAAATTGTGTTTTGAAGTATGGTTTCTTCTGTGTTGTGAGTTACTGTGGCTAGTCTTTATAGACCTTAGTTGTAAATTTCGTTCTTGCGATTATTACGATTTGTAATTAATATGACATCCCACCTTTTTGTATTTAGATAGGGAGTATGATGGAAGGAATGACTGATTGGGGTGTGTGTGATGCTGTTGGGGAATGAAAGTACCACCTTCATGTCATAGTATCGTTGAGCGCCATAGTATCGGACGGGCCTGGGATTGTATTCTGAGTGATTGTTGGCGTATGAGTTGACCTTTCGTGACAATCTTGACTTGTTCAAGGGTCCAAAGTGGAGTTTCTAGACAGGATGTTAGTGTGGATTTGGATACGAAAGGTTGAAATTTCTTGGAATTTGAGGGGGCGCTGTGCTCTTGTAGGAAACGTGCGGTTGAAATTTAAAACTTTTATACAGAAGTTTGACCACTTTATGAATCAAAAGTACTTAATTACTTAATTAAATTACTTAATAGTGTCGTTTGCAGAGCTATGTGTCACCTGGGATTAACAGGCATATCATTGAGGTCGAGGAGGAGTATAGCAAGGGTCCAAGTATAGACCCATGCGGTGCCCCCTCTATAATTATTTTTATCGAGTGTATTTTTAATGTTGATTTGTTGAGACCTATCGTTTAAATACGATCTCAGCAAGCAGAGACTTTCATCACAAAAGTTGTAAAATTTCAACTTCTCGAGCAGAATGTTATGTGGGAGAGAGTCAAATGCCTTGCTGAGATCGCACAACACAGACACTTGATCCTCTCCTTCCTCAAAGGTTTCCAAAGTACCTTTTACAAATTTTTAAATAGCATTAGCTGTTGTTTTTTCTGACATTCATTTATATAGCTTTTTTCCGTAAAAAAATTCTTAATTTGGTTTTTTAATTTCGGATGGATTTCCTTTTTTCTTAAAAATAGACACCATCAAGGCAAGTTTCCAACAGTTGGGGAATGTATTAGCTTTTATACAATTGTTGATTAATTTACTGATTGGTATTAAGATTATATCCACCATTTCAAAATAAAGGTGTTTATTCCATATGCATTTATGATCGAAGGCCCTTGAAAATGTTTCTCATCTCAACATATGACACTTCCTCAAATTTAAAATTAGTATCATCCGTGTTTTCTGTAGGTTTTCTTTAACGCAATTATTAAATAATTCCACAAAATCATTGGAATTTCGATCACAGTTATAATTTTTTGTTTTTTCTATCTTAGATTGGTTTATTACCCGCCACATAGCTTTAACTGGTTTAACAGAATCTTTTATAAATTGATCACTTGCTGAGATTTTTACACTTTCAAGAGCCTTATGATAATGATTTTTATAGGAAGTATAGGCCATTTTTGAATGATTGATTTATCACGCCTCATAACATAAAGTTAACTGTTTCACGCATATATTTCAATTCATCATTGAACCATGAACCATGTTTGTTAATACCTTGAATTTTATTTAACTTCAGGAATGGCAATCGTATAGGATTTAATAATTTCTTGAAATTTACAAATTTGTTCTTCAATACTCAAGTTATGTTGTTCAATAAAATTCCAGGATTACCCTTCCAGAATATTGTACATAGTATACTTGCCTTGAATTGAGATAGGCCTATAGATCTTTTCTATTGTCTTTTTCTATAGTTTTGAAGTTAATGGCAGAGTAGTTGCTATTCCATCGTAGTCCTCGTAGCAACCGCAGAGGTTGATTGTGCACTTTTCTTTTACAATTTTATTACAAATTTATCCATTATTCTGACTCCAACTCCCTATGGTAACGATAACACAGTTTTAATCGATAAATTCAAATTGTATCAAACACAAAGGATATACTTTGTAGTACCAATCCTTTGTGTTTGATTGTAGTTGTACTAAAGAGTAGCACTATCCGTAAACGTTGATATGAATTGAAAATAAAAGTAAATAACTATTTTAATTTAAACGTACCTTTTTTCTGATACTTTCACATATTTTACTCCATACTCACAGAAACCTTTGTTTATAAAATTTGAGCTAACATGAAACTCAACATTTTCGCAAACATTTTGTGGTTATAACTAGTAATTTACTAAAGGAATAAGGGGAATACCCGGATTCCGGCCGGGCTACAAATTTGAAATTTAAATATCTCCACACTCGGAAAAGTACACTCCTGCACCCGTAGATGTCTATAGCTTTGTAATAAGCCTATATTTAAGTCTTCAAAATTCATATATTGCATTTTATACATATATTGATATATTTCTATAATATTGATAATAATTTTTTAATAAGAATATTAATGGGGGCATGGTTGCATTTGAATTCGCTCAATCCCCTTTAAATTTGCTTATGAGGGCATGTGTCCTCATTGTCTCCGCGTAGTCGGCGCCTATAGTGATCTTCCTATTATTTTACGAAAAATTGACAACGCTCCTAAATCCTTTAAATTTCGAACGAAATCCTAAAGTGAGTTCAGTGATAGAATAGTTCATCAACGTATCGATACTTGTTTATCCTAAATTTTTGTTACGAACAATTTCAATTTAAGCTTATTTTAAATCGACCTCGAACTAATTTTTGCAAAACCCTAGTTTATTATAAATGTGATAAAAGATACTTTGCAGTTATTTTATGTCTATTTCTGTGCTACAATATTAGCATGTAATAATTTTATAAATCTTATTGAATATGGTGAAAAGATGAATATGGTTATTGAATAGAAAGAAAAGGTGAAAACATTTCTATTATAATACTACAGCTGTCGTAGTGTACCATTGCCGGTGGGAGAGATCTTAGAGATCTTTGATAGCTAAAGTATGGGTTAGTGTAAGATAAAGTATTTGGACAAAATGAAGTATTTTCTTATAATCTTGCTTTGGGAGCACCAAGAGCCGTACTAATAATCAAAGTAGCTAAGAATTGGTAAGAATTTACTACTCATCTTGAAGGCGGGGCATAGTAAAATACTTTTATATAATCATTAGTAACTTTTGTAATAACATCTGTTTTCAATTTAAGCAATATATTTGAAAGAGTTTTTGTTTATATACTACATTGTCTTGTAGGTGAAGTACAACGAAACCCTTACTCAACAACAGACTAGGTACAATTTAGAGCTTCAATCATTAAGAGAACAACTTCACGAAGCTGAAACTCACAGAGATCTTCTTGAACGTGAGGTATGTTTTTATATGAAACGTGACTTTTTTGTACGTATATATGCTCTGTTTTATAATGAATTTATAATTTTATGTAGGTAGAAATGTTAAAAGACAGACACGATAAGACTCTTTTAGAATCTGTAGCAGATTTTGAACAAACTCTTTGCAAATTACGTCATGCACATGAGTGCGAAAGGAATATTCTCCAGGATGAAAATGATAAATTGGCAACTAATGTGCAATTTGTGAGTTCTATGACAAAACTACTTTGGTATATAACCATTAACTGTGTGTTACTAATTTCAAAATTTTAGATTTTTAATCAAGTATTAATTATGTGCATTAAATAACAAAAATAACAGCCTAACGCTACACGAATTTTATCGTATAAATTACTATTATGAGATTTTATTGAATTTAAAATATTTGTTTTTCATATAAATTAAAATTTAGATCATTATAATATTTAAAGAATTAAACATTTATTTTTTTATATATGGATCCAATTATTTCTATTTGCATAAACTGCCAAATATGTGGATAACTTTGTTATACTTATATTATTAGATTCCATTGGCGTAGGTAGTGCTTTTAGTGCGCATGGGGCCATTTAGGGTCATTTTTACTACGAGTCATTACGCGATCCTCTTTCTCTAGACTGAACCCGATCAATTCTGACAAGTACAGAACCAAAAACTCGAAACGTTAAAATCTCATGTACCAACTGAATTGCAAGGTATGAATCATAAAAGTTCGTTATGCTTTCCATGAATGTTTTAAGTTTTGAAACATGGAAACCTGCATTTTCTCTCATGTTTACGGGAAACCCAGAAATATTCGCTTATTTAGAGTATGTATGTACTATACATAAAAAAATATTTATGAAAAGGCGCTGGTACTTTGAAAATACAAGGACAAAATCAAGAAACAAGAATGCATGCAAAAATTATTGTAGAGTTATTTTCTTTAAAAATGCTAATAAATAGCATGATGAATAGACCTTCCACATATAACAAATATAATAATTTTTCCAAACTAATTTCATCTTCCTCCCTTGCTGTCTTCTGCCTGCGAACGTCACAAGTATTGCCTACTCCCTTTGCCTTTTCAAAGAATTTATATGGTATCACTGTTTCCTAGGAAATATTCTTATAAAGTAATTCTGAATAGAGTAAGCATCGTTATGGAAATTCATGAAGTCTTTTCTGAACCCGATCAATTCTGACAAGTACAGAACCAAAAACTCGAAACGTTAAAATCTCATGTACCAACTGAATTGCGTCACTTTTTGCACCTCAGTCTTCTTTCTAATCATCTACAATATTTTCTATTTTTTTTTCGAAGGTAAAACAATTGGAATAATGTTTTTCGATCATTTATCGATTTAATAGTTTCCACTCTAACGAGTTTCTACCTTTTGCGTTTATTGATAGTTTTCAATCTCTCTCATCGAAGAATTTAGCGTGAGAAATAAATGTAGATAGATTGTAAACTACACAATTACAGTTTGTTTTTAATTTTATATCTTAATATTTGGTCCAAAATTTGATCTTGTAAGTACCATTATGATATAAATTTAAAAAAATTCCATAGTATCTAGCTTTCTGGTCGCCATACACAAGTTTTTCTCTAATGTTAGATGTTATCATTTTGCATTTCTGGTGAGATATGGCTGTAAGCAAGCTTTAGAGGTTTTATAAAATATCTAGCGTTTTGGTGACTTTCTGACTCTAGTGGTATTTTCTCGTAGTTTTTTAGGGTCTAATTTTGTTTTATTTAGTATTTTATGCAACATAACATCCTGTTGCCACGTTTCTTTATTCGATTTTGAAACTTTTAAAGTTTCTGATAAATCTTTTTTTATTATTCGGCTCTTTTCATTTACTTTCCATGTCGTGTTAGAAAGCGGATTCCTTTAGGAAATACCATGTGTAATCATTTTTTTAATCTTTTCCCACAACTAATTTCAGTTTTCAGATAAAAACACTTAATGGTTAAAATTTTCGATGGGAGAAGTAGACACGAAAAACATAGTGCTCTGCTTTTCACAGATCTTTAATTATTAAGATAGACCTATCGTGCATTCAGTTTGTTTCCTAATTGTTTTATTATCCATAGTGAAGTCATTGATCTATTTTTTTTAATGTTTCAGCATTATTTGATAATAAATTAGTTTTCATCATTTTCCCCATTCTATGTGATCTGACACGATTGCTTTTTCATGTTTGGTCAAACATCATCATCATCCAAAGTTTTGATTGTGATAAGGTATATCACCGTTTGTGTCACCGTCAAAATCTCCTTCGGAACTTGATAAACTTCTGAATTACTGTTTTATCTGAATCTGATTGTCTTGAATCTGTTTCACTGCTGTACCTTTCTTAAGTTCTTTTGTTTTATTGCGTCTATGATTTAGAATCTTTTCGTATGCCCGAAAGAGCTATATCAATTCTGCTTGATTTCATACATTATTGATCTTGGGTTTTCCTTTGTTTTCTTCAGTCTTCCTCCCTTTCGTTTTTTTTTTCTTGACCCATTTGATTTTTACTGTTGTGCTCATTTTGTGTTATAATCTGTAAGCAATAGAGATATGTAAAACTAACAACCGATCATGTGAGACCTGATTTATTGTTGTTATAAGCATATTTAAATTAGGATAATTAAAATTTGTCTCGGTATCTATGAATAACACATTATGTTTCAATTTTTAAAACGAATGACAACAGAAGTGTATTTAAGACGAGAAAACGTTTTATTCCGACATAATATGTAATTATATAACATCAATTTGGCTCCTCAAAATTTTGCGGCCTGGGACAGAAAGCTACCATCGTCCTTTTCCTAGTAACGTTTGATTAAAAAAAAAGTTATGTACACCCACATTTTATAGAATCAAATTCCATTCTGAATTTTCTTTCGACATAATTGAACTGTATTTTAGCTCACCGAATCACTAGGACGACTTCAAACAGAACGATCAGCTTTGGAAGCAGAATATGAACAGCTACGTAGCAAACAGGATAGTTTAGGTCAATGGGAACAACAATTGAGTGAAATTATTCAATGGGTTAGTGATGAGAAAGATGCGAGATCTTATCTTCAGGCTTTAGCTACCAAAATGACAGAGGAGTTAGAGTACCTAAAACATTCAGGTAAATTAGAAAATTAGTTGGACTCATTTCTATTT
>WYDF02236861.1:0-20917 GCA_009867245.2 Adranes taylori
AATCTCACTTTGTTCGTGGTCGTACGAGTGTTTTTGATGATGACCACTCAAGGCCCTCAAATATCGTCACTACACCAGAAATCGTCAACAAAATCCATGATATGATTACGACAAATCGTGGAATCAAAATCCGTGATCTAGCAGAGGCTGCAAACATATCAACTGAGCGTGTACACGCCATCATACACAAACATTTCGGAATTGGACATAATTGAAGGTATACACCATCATACACAAACATGTGGATATGAAAAGGCTATCCGCGCGATGGGTCCCGCGTTTACCAACCAAAGCACACGTTTTTCGGAGAAGCTTTTGGCAAAGATAAAACGTGATTCGAAGGATTTTGTTTCGTCGATACGTCACTGTTGATGAAAAGTGGGTCCATTCATTATTACACGCAAAGTGGGTCCATTCAAAGGAACAGCCAAAGTAGTGGAGAAAAAGCGGCGAAGACCCATCGAAGCTGGCTGGTAAGGTGATGACGACTATTTTTTTGGGATGCGAAAGGCATTATTCTGATTGATTACTTGGTAAAGGGTAAAATCTTAACTGGCGATTACTACGTAGCATCATTGGACCCTTTCGACGCATAATTGAACAAATACGCCCTGATTTGGCTCGCAAAAAGTTCTTTTCCATTATGATAACGCACCCGTACACAGAGCGGCCGTCATGCAGACAAAATTAAGCCAATTAGGCTACGAAATGATCGACCATCCACCGTATTCACCAGATCTAGTCCCTTGTCATTTCTTCATGTTCCCAAACCTAAAAAATGCCCCAGAGGCCGCCATTTTGCAACAAACGATGAAGTAATGACCGGAACTTCCCACCATTTTGAAAGGCTCGAGCAAAATTACTTTTCGGAAGGGATGAAGAAGTAGGAAACCTGCCTTGAAAAGTCTATTACCTTAAAAGGGGACTATGTTGAAAAATAAATGATAAAAAAAAAACGTGCGTTTTCTTACTTTGGCTAGATTTCCGTCCAACCTCGTAGTTATACATGTATAACTTTATAACTGTTAAAATTATAAGGAATAATAAAGAACTCATGTCTCAAAAAATATTGCTGCTAATACCCGTTTAGCAAAAATATTAAATATTAAAATATCAGTAATATAGAAAGATCAATTGCACAAAAACAAAGCTGAGTATAGATCATACAACGTTTTTCGCAGTAGAAGCACACCGCTACTTCATGGTCATCTGATGTCAGAAGTATCTAGTATTGATTGAGTATTAATATCTAGGATGAACAGACTAAGTAGAGTGTAAACCTTTATAGGAGACTGATGTCCAGCAGTAAATGGACCACATAGCAGCAAAATTATGAACTATTGTTATGAACAAACTTACTCCATACTGTGATGCTGAACCAAATCTAAATCCGCCACCATGAATCCATACTACTACGGGAAGACCTAGAAGAAGAAAAAATCAATTAAATATTATTTAAAATTGTTTGAGATATGAAAGCTCCAGTCTTAGAGTATGAAACAGAAATACTATTAATTAAAATAACATTTTCGTTATATGAAAAAAATCTATTTAAAATTTATGTATATTATTAATATAATATTTTGGTATATTTTTATAACAGATTCTTATTTCGATTTAATAAACATTAAGAAAAAGTACCTTCAGTACCATCTGGTAAATCCGGTGTAAAAACATTTAGAAAAAGACAATCTTCACTGCCAATAAGTTTCGCCGATCCGGGAATTGGTTGTAAGCATGGAAGAGGATATACTGTAGCATCCACATTACCGTGCAAAAAATGTTGACGTGCTCGCTAAAACATTTTAATAGTAAATAATTGATTAAACGCATGTTTCAAAAGTATTGACTTAAAATTGGGGTCTATAAATATATTATAAGCTATAATTGCTCATTTTCTGACAGTCAGTACCGGGTTCACATCTACTAAAACTAGACGACCACGAATTTTTACCATAGAGATTAGAATGATTGGCAAGAAGAGCTATATACGTACTTGGAGTATCCCGTTATCAAATCAAATGAAATGGATGATTTTATGGAGATAATGTAAAAGGGGTTAAACTATGTCAAAAACAATACAAAAACCCCTGATAAGATTCTGGTTTGATGTGCTAATGCGCCTGCAAGGATGCTTAGACCTTATGTGGGCCGAAACGTTTAACAGTTCATGTTCTTACATCCAGTCATTACCCAAAAAGAACACAACTCTAACTTCATTAACACAGCATGCTCTTGTTATCTTTTTCATTTTTCGTCTCCGAGCAACTTGGCAATGTGTCATATTATGCTATGGTTATAATGACAACATTGTGTTCTACTTCTTCTTGTGTTAGCGGGGAGTGAGGAAGACACACATGGAGGAAACACACGCAGATACGTTGGAACATTGTTTCCTCCAATACTGAGCAATAGAGGAAAGGTTCTTTTAAGAAAAGGAAATAGGATGGGATTTAATTCCCTTTGGAATTAAGGCTCATATGGAGACCTTCAAGCCATTCCAATCCACAGGACGCGATGAATTCTTTCCTGTACTGATACAGAGGTGCAGAAAAAATGTCACCTCACGTATGTGTACTTTATAAATTCAGTTTTATGCTTGGATAAATTCCGACGAGCTCGAGAGAGGTAAGCATAGTCTTTATTCCTAAAAGAGGAGGACGATCGGAGGTTCTTCCTAAGGCATATAGACCAATCAGATTAACTTCGTTAATATTGAGGGGAATGGAGAAGGCGCTGGATCAGTTTCTACGACACAAAATTCTATATAAAGCACCACTTCACCCTTACCAATTTGCCTACCAAAAGGCCAAGTCAACCAATACGACCTTACATACCCTAGTGGGTAAAAGAGAGAAATCGGTGGAGGCTAAACAAATAGCACTCTGTGCATTTCTTGGCATAGAGGGGGCTTTTGATACCATAGAGGCACCTCGTATGAAACCAGAGGTAGCAGCACGCAATAAGGGTATTCTAGAACCGGCAATAGCGTAGATCAACACAATGCTGCAAAACTGCCCCCCCGAGTGATACGGCGGTCACGATAAGTTGGGAGGTCAAGTACTTCGGCCTAGTCTTGAAGCATAAACTGACCTCCAACGCACATCTGCAGAAATTACAACAATAGGCTTCTGGGGCCTTACATGCCTGCAAAAAGCTTTTCAGTAGAACATGGGTTCTATAACCAAAAATGATATATTGGGCCTATACAGCAATTGTAAGAGCCATTACAATGTATGGAGCTCTAGTATGGTGGCCTAAAGTAGAACAAAGGAAGGAACAGAGCATACTACAAAAACTGCATGTCTTAGCATAACTGGGGCAATGTATACCTTTCCCACTGTTGCATTGGAGGCACTCACAGGATTGCTTCCCATGCACCTGCTAGTAAAGAGGGAGGCGTTAAATCAGGCCACAGCTATCGCTAGAACAACAAGAATGAAAGCTGGCAATATTACAAGACATTTAAAAATCCTCAAAGAACCGGGGGCGGTGGGAACATGCCACTAAGTTCAACTTTGAACAACTATTTGTAGTTACCATTCATATGTCATCTCTGAGAAAATTGACCTTCATATGGCGAAGGTGCGCTGAAATGGTATCAAGATGGTTCTAAATTGGATAGTGGTGGAACAGGAGCTGGAGTCTATGGCTCTAAGTGTAGTATAGTGATTTCACTGGGTACACGCACTTCTATCATACAGGCTGAATAGTAGCCATTGATAACGATGCTCTATAAATCATGAAAGGGGCTAACATCAATATACACACTGATAGTCAAACTGCGCTGAAGGCAATATAGGCTCTGTGAGTCTAGGCTACTGTGGGACTGCCTGACACACCTGAAAGAACTGGCAAAACATCAGGGAATAACACCTGAGAACAGTCATAAACTTTATGAAAGAACAGAGACTGTTTTAAACGGCAAGAAGGAGCATTCTAGAAAAGATCTTTTAGGTCGACGTGGTTGAGGTTCATTCTGCCCCCTGCATAATAATCAATAAAAAATAATAAGGCTCATATCGGCAACGGGACTTCCCTAAAGAAATGTATTATCAAGCGAAGTGGCTGAGGAATGTGTACCCACCGTTCGTCATAAATACCCATAGTTCATAAACATCATGGGGACACGATTTCATGTGTTAGCCAATTATTTGTAATCAGAAACTATACAAAGTAAACAAAGACAAAAGTTAGTTCAACACAAGTTATGCACAAAAAAAGCCAGTCAATTAAAGTTTTCCGGGTACAATTGTCTTGGAAAGTTTACAATAGAAGTTGCCAAGGCAAATCGACTTGATAAATACTATATTTATACTTTGTTGAGAATACGGGCCAAAAAATCATTTTGCCACCACTTTTGAATAAAACGCATAGAGAGGATTTATGAAATATTTTTGACAGTTGTATAGAATAAATGAATCACGTATTTTGTATTTGTATCCAAAAACTTACTTTGTAACTAACAAAAATGTGTTATGACTAGTGTAAACCTGTTATAAGAGTGTAATATTTAGTAACACGAATAAAGAATATAAATAAACTCACCTGAAATCTATCTTTCCCTGATGGTTTTTCACCATATCTTAATCCTCTAAATACATAGTGAGGCTTATCTAAAACTCCTTTCACGACTGCAGCTTTCCCGGCAAATATTAAAGCCACTAACGGATCGTCTGGAGGTGGCAATTGAGCTGGAGCACCTCCAACTATACGTCGTACCCGTTTAGCTCTTAGACCCAATGAAAAATTATTTATATACATACAATATATAATTAACAATATTTTCATTATTTACAGTAATGCGTTGCGTTCACATAAAATATATCAAAAATTTAATATTTGATAAGTAATAGCATTAAAACATGCCTTTAGTAACCGTTAGAGAATTAACCAAAAATTACAAAAGGAACAAAAACAAACTTGAATTTCTATTGTGTATTCAGAAGCTATACAAATTAAACAAATAAAATATTATTTCGCAAATTACAGTAAATTATTAATAAAGTAGCTATAAAAAATTACACATATTCTTCGCTCAATGATAACAAAAAATATAATGCAACGGAAGTATGATATCCTGTTACTAATAAAATAATCAAATATAAATATGCAAGAATTAAGAGATTATAAAATGAATATCACTAAAAATGTAGATATATACAGTCTTATTACAAAGTGAAATTAACATTTTCACTTTTTTTTATAAATTATTCTTTTGTGTCAAAGTGTTATCTTCATAACTTTCTAGAACGTCAGCTAAATGCTCATTATCCCTAGGTTTTTTGAAAGTTCGTTTACGCTGAGATATTTTATGGCGTTTAGGTGCAACTTTTTTAGGTCCTTGATCTTGCATTGACCTGATTCCTAAATAAAGTAAAAAATAGGATTATATAATAGCATGCATCGACAAAAATACAAACTTATAAAACAAATTCTTTGATTATACAGTTCGAAAGTTAGAAGTTCGCAACTTTGATAGTTAATAAGTTCTGAAAAAAACGATAGAAGTTGTAATTTTATTCATTTGACTACAAGAGATGTATGGTGAAAACAAAACAAACATAAACCCATTAAGACTAGTAATTTGTATAGCTGACGCGAATATGTACTTTTGACGTATTCAACCTTGTTCAAATTTAATACGAGAGTAGTAAACAAATTGGTGGTAAATGAATTAGCAATGATATTATATCGTCCGAACAGTGGAGGAAATCAGCGAGTAAAGTAATTGTAATGGGTAATGCGCTCTGTAGCGTCCTAAAATACGAGTATCATTTGTATATAACCTTAACCATGGACATGAGTCCAAACTAAAGAGATAATCACACGAGGGTAGAATCAATGCGTAGAAAAAAATTGACAAGGCAGAAGTGTGACGTTATGATTATGTCACCGATTTCTCACAATTCGTCTCAAGATCTGAAACTATTAACGCACATATTACATTATTGTTGATTTCAACAGTATCAGATTACATCTTACAAAGTCAAGTAGCGAAAATAGGGGTGTACCTTGTAGTGCACGTACTTTACACAGTAAAGCGTTCCATATCCAGGATAAGCAAGTACAATCTCTCTGATTACAAGCTACCTACCATTTGTACAACCAAGAAGTCAAAACTGTGCGTTGATAACATTGTAAAATGCAATGTAACCTTTTTGATGGTTTTATCCACAACAAAACTTTGATGTCACTTTTTAACCAAGAATCATTTGGAGCCAAACAATAATTATCATCACATGAATTGCTATCGTTTATAAAAAATTTCATTTAATGTTATGATAATTAAAGAAATGTAAGTACCGAAACCGAAAAAATGCTAAGAATTATCTTGGATAAACAGAAAAAAAAAACATATTTTGTTCTTTAAAAGATTCCACTCTAAGGTAGAGATCCAAATGATAATACAAACAATTTGGAAATATTTTACAATTAAACAAAAATTTGACCGCTACCTCTAAATATAACCAAGTTATCATTTCTACATATTGGACCTACTAGTTTTGTTGGAAAAATGAACCCAACAAAATACATAGGGAGTTATTGTGCAATTCAAGTAATCTTATTCCTTGGAATACAGAAGAGAAATTATAAATTGCATAAATTAATTTCAAATTTATTAAATGATGTGAAAATCTTATATTAAGATCTAAATCTAATATACGGATATGAAAAAAATGCATTGAAATTATAAACTAATCAATAACATGTAGAGATCAATAGATAAAGAAACAAATTAGAATACAGTGGTAACAATTAGTTTTAATGTATAATTTAATTTCTATGCATTTATTTTTTGTTCCATTTAATCACTTTCAAATATTTGTAATAATATTTTTAATATTCTGTTCAAATGTTATTAACAATTTATTTAAGTAGTACATGCCATCTTCCTTTAGTTACAAAAACAGACTTGTTACATTAATAATATCGATGAGGAGAATCCGTTAATAAATATCTATTTTATTTAAAAAAAATGTATTCTCCTACCTTGTTTCTCTAAGTATTCATCAATTTTTGCGTCATCCATTGCATCAACCGCCACAGATCGCCACAATTTTTGAAATTCGTCATCGACAGGCAGCGAAGCGGTCCTATCATTGTAAAATAAGACTTTTTTCTTATCAATAGGTCTCATGACAAAAATTATTTCATTCTGATTCTGTAAAGTCTATTAGGTAAACAGAACTAAATTACAATATCTAATTTATATGTACAACTAACATTGTATTAATAGCATAAATTCCCGCCGTTGTAATACAATTGTAGGATAAATACTTTTTATAAAACTATAAAATCATCAACCTAAAAAAATTCGTGAATGAGACACACACCATAGATAGATAGACTTTTATTTGCATGAGTCAACAATACATCGTCAAACAGTTAATATGAAATCATACAATCACATAAAAAATAAATATTACAATAAAATATTTCAACAATAGGTATAAGGACATACTACAAATTTATGCTTGCATGTATGTATACTCAGACCACAGGCTAATACTTATGTTTAATACACTAAAAAGCAGTTTATTTATTTTGCCATAAAGGTTCATCTATTTAGCTTTGATACTTATAATGAATCTGTAATAAAACATAGAACATTTCACTGAAGAAAAATAAAAAGAAATATTAAAAATCTGCAACATGCATATGACTTCGGAATAAATGCAGAATACTCATCTGTTTGCAATGAGAAAGTCAGTTTGTGATGGTTTAAGAAATTCTCAAAACTATTATGGAGAAAAGCTACTCTCCAATTATCACATGGTTCACAAATAACAACAAACATCCCTTCTAATTTAAACATTTATTGAAAAAAGAAAAAAACTCAGAATGACATCAAACTTTAAAAAAAACATTCAGAAATGCAAAGTAGTGAGCACAACAAGAAGCATTTCAACTGAAAACAAAGAAGCATTTTTATTGAATTTGCAAGAAGTCGTTTAAAGCTTTTCCCGAATAAAAGCACGGACAGGTCAAAAAATTCCTGGTAAGAACGACTATACTGATATGATTACAAACCGTTTTTTTTTACAAAGAATTTATTACGTGGAGCGCTTAGCTAAAGAGGCTTTGCCTAGGGCAATCAATTTTAGAGCACTATTTGTAAGCAATCTTGTTGCCATGAAACACCTGAAAAGTTTGGAAATATTTCTAATTATGTATTTCAAATTCATGAACATACTATTAGAAAGGCTGTAATCTAGCTAAATTTGCAAAAAATATACTTTCCTAGAGAATTAAATGATCGCTATTTTGCTAATACAATGGGTTGTTCTGAGCATAAATTAAGAAAATAAAATATTTTTTTTATCAAATCTGCAATAAACTATAATATGTCTTAATTATTATGTTTCGAAAGATCACCTTTTACAGGTTACACATACAGATGTAAAGTTTCAGTATGCAAAAGTGAGAAGTACAGGAGAAAAATATTTTTTGAATCATTGCAGTAATATTCGGAAATTATAACTACAAATCTACTTGTAAGTAAATCTACAGTTTTATAAAAATTTAAACAAAAAATAGCGGGTGATTTTCATACCCTATTACAAAAAGACAATCAGATAAAAATTAGAAAATTTAGTAATATTAAATTAAAATTTTAAGAAAAATTATATATACAAAATAAAATAAACAAGAAACAATACAAAATAAAATTTCTTACCTTTAAAGCTTTTTCACAATGAGGTAGAGATTCTTGTACATCATCTAATAAAATACCCCCTAAACCTTTCAAGTCTTGCTGCTTTAGAAGCTTCAGTAAGCTTTTACGATCTTTCAATTTATATAATGCCTTGAACAGAAATTTCCCATCTGGTGTCGCTTCAATTTTTGGATTATTTTGTAACGCCTCGGTTTGCAACCACTAAGAATAATGATATCAGTATTGAAATAACCTAAAATTAAAAGAAACGTTTACATACCTGTCTCACGTTATTGCCCACATCTAATTGACTAGTTTCATCTAAGATTTCTTCCAATGCAAGGGGATGCATATCACCTTCTTGATGTCTAGTTCGCATATGTTTCACAATTTTTGCAAGAACGCCAAATCTGTATTGTGAACTTCCCGTCGCTGTTTTATAACTATAAAAACATACTTAGATTTAACATAAATGAGTTAGAGTACAAGTAGTCTTACCTATTGATATCCAGTTTTGGTGCACTGCTAACAAAAGTTTTCGTCTTTTTCTTGTCATCTTTATTAGATTCTGATTTGGATTCAGTTTTCTTCTTTTCAACTCTGCATAAACAGTTAATGTGAATTATAGTTCTTATAAGCAATTAAAAAAATCGCAAAAAAATCCTTACGTGGGGGTTGATAAAGCCCGTTTCTTAAATAGCTCTCTTTCTTTAAGTAAAGCCGGATCCATGGCTTAATATAATTTCTTATTGACAGAATATTAATGCCAACTTATCTTAAAATCCCATACTTTCAAAAACTTCCTTTGGTTTTATCAACGACACAGATATTCTGTGTTCTATGGCTTTTATATGTGCATTGTGTATTTATACGTTAGGAATATTTTCTACTTGTATCTATCACCTACTACGACTAACTATTATACGCGAAGACTGACCACCACCGCGTATATAACTAATCTAGGTGAACAGAGCTCTTCATTTGAACTAATTCTTTGACTCTGAATGAGTTCAGTCAAAGAATTAACAACTGAGTTCAGTAGAATGTAGTTTCAGTTGAGTTCAGTAGAATGTATTGTATAAATAAACGTGTAGGTGTGAAATGGTCTCTCGATGTTGGATTAATGGCGGCTATGTTTAAGAGAAAATGCAAAGAGATTCTGGATAATAAAAAAGATTATGTATATTTTAAGAAGAAATGAAGACTAGTAAGCGCTAATAAAGGAGAACACAGAGAGAAAGGGGAAAAGGGTGGAATATATCATGTCAAAGTTAAAAAATTGAAAGATTTTATTATATTACTAACGGACCCGGCGAACGTTGTTTTGCCTGGTCCCGTACCCGGCAAAACCGAAACTTATTGTACCCGTTCTTTTCCTGAAAGTAACATGTTGTTTTTCCCGTTGTAATAACCAAAACAGAAGTTTTTTCCGTTGTTACCAGTTGTTTTCCCCGTCTTTCCCATTGTAACATCTTATACAGAAACCTAAGTTAGCACCAAACGAAGTTGCGATCCCTTATGGCTTCGATCGATTATGTAATTTCCGAGCAGACCAACATTTATATATATATATATATATATATATATATATATATATATATATATATATGGCCGAGGCAATGTCCGCGCTATCGGCGCGGCCACAGGCTGCGGTAATGCAGACAGCAGAAGAAAAACGCAAGTTAGTTTTTGAAGAAATTGCAAGTTAATTAAAATACCATATTTCTTTCGACTACCACTTGGATTTCTGTCACCATCTTACATGCGTGTACCATCTGTGATGTTTTGTTGTTGCACTGTTAATTAGAACGAATTGAATCGCGTACTACTCCTACCCATGTTGAATACCAAATTTTGAATAGTCTAAAAGCTCCCGAATTATGTTTTTGTAGGCTCACCAAGAATACGAATAAACATGTTTTTTCTTAGTAACGTATGCATCTGCATCATGCAAAATACTGGACTCAAATTCTTAGAATAAATACGTTCTTTTTAAATATAATACAATTTTAGTTTATATAATTTATTGACTGAGATAATGTAAATCCTAATGCGAACATCCAGTGGAAGATAACAAAGATAGGGCAAACAATCACGTCTTTAGAGTATATTGACATAAATATTAGAAGTAACAATATAAAACATAATATTTTGTGTTTTTATAAGTTTTGTTAAATTTTGTTAAATTTTATAATTTCTACTTGATATAAAATTTGTTTGAGCCAACAATTATTTAATGGATATCTTGCTTTGTGTCTATGAATCTTATATTTGTGTTACAGGTTACTGAAGATTTAGTTTTATCGCATTCAATTAAAAAAGTTAAAGAAACATCGCTACCTACGCCACAAATTCAATCGATTTCCAATCCGCTTCCACCCACTCCACCAGCAATAACTATCCCTTCAATCGGGCCTTGCGATGTAGATATCGAAGCATTACTTCCACCATCGACCGTTCTACGGTCCGGAGCTCCACCGGAAGTAGTTGAAATGGTTGAGAATCGATCACCAATAGGATCAAAAACAATAGTTTCACCGGAGCCATCAACGAGAATTGAAGAAAAATCTCCATCGGCAAATGCAAGTGAAATTACTGTACCGGAGAGTAAGGTATGTGGCAGTTTTTAACATACTTTCCAACGGAAAACATCCATTAAAGACATTAAGTTAATAAGCAAGCCTTGAAAATATTTTAAATAGACGGATAAAACGTTTCCGATATATTTACTTCGCAATATTTTCGCTTGTTGTCTACGGATACTAAGGAAGGGACATCAGACTTTTACGAAGAACAAAACTGCTTTCGATACATTTACTAATATGCGACAAGATAATGACGCATAGTTTATAAAAAGCTTGTGATTGTATTTTGGAAAAAGATCTAGTTTTAGGAAGCAATCATAATTAAATTTTCCAGGAGAAATGTAGATAATATGTTCGAGGTTTAAGACCTCGACAATATAGGGCATTAATTGCAAAATAAAAATATAATTTTCAATTTATTTTTAGAATAAAAATATAATTGATTTATACTATTTGATTTTCAGTGCTAATAATTTTAGAGTTTAATTGTAAAATAATCTTACACACGCTTAATACTATGTTTTAGGAAGCGCCTCCTCTGGAAGGCCCATCTGTAACTTCTGTTACACCATCTACCGTAAACAATGAAGAAACGCCCAAAAAAGGCACAACTAAGCGCACACGAGGCAAACGCCGTTCAGGCGAAATGATTATTGATCCGGAAACAATTAGAGAAAAGAAAAATTTGCGATCGAGTGCTAGTCGATCAGCGGCAGCGGCTCAAGCGAGACAGGAACGCGCTGAGCGTGAGAAGCAGATGCTAGAAGAAGAGAAACAAAAGCAAGCGGCTGCGGCCACGGCAGCAGCTTCTTCCCATAAAGACGAATCCACTTAATTGATATAAAATGGCGAACAAACTTGTTTGTAATGCTTTTTACGCATAGAACTTTTGCTTGCTTTGAACTTTCCTTATTCGTATTGAAATTTTTAATACTTAAATATTGAATTAAGTTTTCATGTTATGTTTATTTTGCACAAAATAGAATGATTAGGTGTCCCCCTCCCCCTTTTTTGATAATTAAAACAGTAAAGTTGTTTCAGCGCATATATCTCATTTTAGTTTTTATAGGTTAAAGAAACTTTTTTGTTATTGTAAATTATGCTATGCTTCGAAATGTTTTCACCTTTATTTCATGAATTTTATATATGTTAAAATATTTTGGCCATACTCCCTTGCACTTTAATATGTATTTGAAAATATAGAGACAGTAGAGCAATAGAGTCGGCTGTAATATATTTATTCGATTGTGACTGCTGTAGCTTTTTGATGGAATATTCAGCGCAAGTTTCTGTAAAACGTATGTAAATGATTATATTCTAAAATATTGAATATGATGTTTCCATATTCCATAGGTTTGAAACATTACAACATTTAGAAATTGATCCAAATCACTTTTAGATAGTTATAACAAGATTGAATTATTATTTTTGCTGCTTCAGTTCATACATTGACATAGGTGGGGTTGATTTAGTTCATAGGTTGATTATGGCAATTTTTTAAAAGTCAAGTTAATTTAATTTGAAAACTATCTAAAATTGAGAATTGAAAATATGATTTTCAAATGGTACACGATAGGACTCTTAAACAACTTTAAACGATCATGCTTCTTCAAACCAAATATTAATATTACAACTTTCAACACTACAAGCATTTGACATAGACACCTAAACATTCAACAAATATTTCCGATGAATATATAGATGTGGACTGTGATATACCGTATAAAACTGTGAAAGATCTAGATTGACGCTTTTTGTCTTCACAGAAAAGTGGCATATAATAGTGATATGTGAAAATATAGACGCTTCTCAGCGCAGCAATGACTTTGTAATTAAAGTTGTTTTAGAAATGAAATATTTACTCTTTATTATTATTATTATATTAACTCGTGAAACTGAATACGCTTTTCGTTTGACTACTTTATTATTTTTTGTTATGCTAAGGTGTAAAAGTATTTTTATATTTGTAACTTTCTCTCTATATAATACAGTTACAATTGTAGAGTATTTTATGTTTAATAATCTTGCTCGTAATGCGCATTTTATTATAAATAATACAACATAGTATGTCCGGCTACGTAATTTCTACATAAATAGGGTCAGATAGATATTTACAAATTTATTATAATAGATTATGCATTTACTCGAATTTTATCCAAGTTTTTGTATATTTCTTTCTATTTATATCATAGATATTAACAGCTAAGCTGCACACTTATGTATATAAATTAATTACAATTGTTTTTGTCTTGATGAATCAAATCAACGTATTCCACCTCTAAAACAATTTTTAATTCAAAATCTATGATTATGAAATGGTAGCACTATCCGGATTTCGAAGCCACTAAACTTCTTTATTCAAACTAGACAGTTCAAGAAGTACTTGAGTGATGCAAAAACTACATTTGAAGTTTTTATTAAATGTTTAGCCATAGTGGATCATTTGAATTTAGTGAAATCTTTCGCAAGTTTTCAAAACTTTTATACTTTATTTAGATTAAAAATAAAAGCAAATTCTCGAAAATTCTAGGTTAAAATATAATCTAAATAACTACCACATGGTAGTATTTTTCTATTATTATACTACCATGTGGTAGTTATTTAGATTATATTCTATCCTATTTTGAGACTTTGTTTTTATTTTTAATCCTAAATAGAGTAAAAGTTTTTAAAACTTCCATAAGAGTTCACTAAAGTCAAATGATCCACTGTCGCTAAACATTTAATTAAACTTCAAATGTAGTTATCACTAAACTACATCTTAAATAAGGAATTGTCTCGCTTAAATAAGGAAGCTTAGTGGCTTTGAAATCTGGATAGCGCTACCATTTCATAATCATTGATTTTGGAATAAAAGTTTTCTTTTGGAGGTGGAATACTGTGTTTTAATTCATTAAAATGTTTACTCCAACTTATTGCAGCACTTCGACTGTGGTTTTGTCTTGATTTACGAATTCATTACTCTGTGATATTTGTAAATAATATGAGGAAGTATTGTATTAAGAAATGTATAATAATTCCCAATATAGACGATTTAATGTCATAAAATTCATATCTCTTTTGATTTGTAAACAAGATTTAACTTCTAATTAACTCGTTGCTTAGCAGTTGTACACGAAAATTTTATTTTAATGGATTTTTTTGCTTGTAAAATTATATTTATACGCCAGGAATACATTTTAATGCAGCATTTGCATTTTACGGATTTGAACTACTTCTAGGCTGCTAGCGAATTATTAAATTACTCATCATCGAACTAGTTTTATTCATAAAATTTTTATGAGCTAATATTATTAAGTAAGTAGGTGTTAATTTCGAAAATTGTAATTTAAGAATTAGTTGTAAAAATTGAGGCAAGGTGGACATGTGTTTCCACCTTGCCTCAAATTCTTAAAATACCCTTTTCATTACAATTTTCGAAATTAACATCTACTTACTTAAAAATTCGTCTTGCTGCCAAAAAGGTAAATACTACTTACATTTCTTTAAAATTATTAACTTTATTTGTAAAATTTATTGATTTCGTCTATTTAAGAATATTAATTACAGAATATTTACAAAATGGTGAAGTCGATCACATTCAAGATATTAGAGTAATTACTGAATTCATAAGACAAGACTTAAAATATTAAGTTATTTTTATCTCCTTTGCAAAGGTTTTAATAGCGAAGTTCTATGTACGAAAGTTTTAGGCAATTTTATTATTTGTTGTACAAATACATGATGAATTTCATAATTAATTTGATTTCATAATTAATAGGGCATAATTAATTTGATTTAATCACAATTTTATATTTTCATAAACTTTTTTCCCTGCTCTGACTTTTATGGAGCTTATTTAATTAGTGTTACACATGTAAAATTAAAATGAAGGTTTAAAGTAATATTTTTCTAGAAATGAATAGTTCACGAAGCAGCTCTTAAAACCCATCCTTCTTTATGAATAATATTGTACGAACAAGTTTGTGTCCTTTTAAACAGAAATTCATCATGAATTTGTATCTTTACATTTAGGCGCAATTCATTTTATAGGATAAACAACCTGGTTGAAAAAAAATTAAAATACCTTAGTGACATAGAAGTCAATATTTGAGTTGTGTACTTACAAAACTTCTGAAATCCACAAACTTAGAAATGATTAGATAGTGTAATACGCGGTAACTTTGTGATACTTTTTTCTATAATATAGGTTTCAGAGTTCCTATGCCTCTTTCATCTCAATAACTTCATAGAGTGGATATGACTTTACTTCCATCGAAGTTTCAACTTTTTGCAAAATAATTCGCCCTTCATTATGTCGACGTGTAGTTTTTGCACCTTGTAATTATATAAATACCTGCGACTTTTCTTTGGGCATCAACACATATTTGATGCATTTCGAATTCCTTTGGGGTATTTTATTTTTGTTAGTAATAAATCATTATTACCATGTTTGATATACCTACGGGATTTGTTTGATCAAAGTCCAACTATTTGATACCTCTGCAAAATGTCAAAAACTTACTAATAATTTCATTGTCAGTGCTGATATGACCTGGGATTCAGAGAAAATATGTACGTTAAATTTGCGAATGACTTCCAAGAACTGAGCTTACGCAATCTTTTCATGAGATATTTTCTTTAAAGATATCGACGTTAGCACATGGTCGAATTTTCTTCGAAGATACGCGTTCTTGATCATGTGGCTTCTTATTCTTCCCTGCTAGTTTTAACGACAATTATATGCCATACTTTTCTCTAACGATATGAGAATTTGTTTTTATTTTGTGTGTTTCAAGAATTTTTTCGCTTCTGTTAGTATAATATTTGTAGTTACAAGAACCAGGTTTTATTTGGTATATCTTGAAATTAATTATACATCTCCTTAAATTAAAATATAGGAGGGATTACTTTTAAATTTTGCTTGGGCACTAATAATTGTGTAGCTTAAAAGTTCTTTACTAAAAATAAAGAGATTTTGAATCAAATACATTATTATCAGAATAATCAGAAAATATTTATAAATGTGTACTTTCTGATTCACATTTTTGAAGAGTGTAGTACCCAGCAAATTTTTACCTTGCAATATCATCTCGTTAAGTTTAAGCAAGAGATAGTCAAAACCAAATTACCAGGTTTGTATCACAATAGTTTTTTCACACTATTTTAATGCGAAGCCTTAAGCATGTATTCCACATGACATTATCATAATTTTTATGAGCCTATACATTGAAAAAAGAAACATATAACATGTATGGTAATATTGTTCCAACTTTTGTAGTATTGTTATTTTGTATTATTATATCATGTATAATTTGCGGTCTGGCGTCCAAAATATGCTTAATGTTAACAATTTTTCATGCGAGTTAAGAATTTGCTTTTGCAAAACATCTAAAATTCATAAATGCCATTAAATCTTTTCAAAGCCAGACTTCGGTTGTTGGATTTAAGAAGTTTTAAAGCTACACCATTCCTCATTTAAATTTTATATTAACTTTTAGAAGCAAAGTTTACATTTTTATAGTCTTATTTCATTTTCCATTTTAGTTGAAAATTATTAGTTTCGAATTCTTTTCATAACTGATAAGTTTTACATATCTAATATTAAATATATACCTAACAGAATGATTTAAATTAATTTTAATGCAATGAGGCTATGGTTGTTTTTTTTGTCCATTTCAAATCTTTTACATACGTCTACTATCCCAGAACAAGTTTTAATATTAAGTATTAATTACAATATATGTTGTTATTCTGAAAATATTTATTCATGAAATAATTACATCTTTAATCTTTGACGGATCGAATAAGAACAGTTTAAAGCTTTCTATAATTATAAAAATGTAAATACACAAGATGTAAACATTTTAACCCAGAGAAATTTTGCATACAATTTGTGCGATAAATAAAATATGTATATATTATAAATGTGTGGCTATGTTCTGTTTATTATTTTATTTACATTGTATTGCGATATTAGGAATGATAAAAAGCTATGAATTTAAATTGTGTGCATGTTTAAAAAATTTAACTTTTAGACGATTTGTGCATTAATCTGAATATAAAAAGTAATGAAAATTATGATATTTGTAGATAATACAAATTTATAAAATTGATATTTAAATTTGTGGTGTCAAACTCGGATATTCGTTTCCAATTTGGTATGAGTTGTATTTGGTTTTGTTTTGTAACTTATATTTGTAAAATAATACCCAGAATTTTTGTCAGATCTGTATTTATTCTTTCCTGTAGTTATTTATAGGATTCCAAAAAATATTGTGAAAATTTGTAATTCTTGTATACTATACATTAATTAAACGAAAATAGCTATAGCGCTCTCTCTCTCTCATTTATTGTTATAATGTTCATATAGGTAATACATGATATGAAATAACTTAAATTTAGTTTTTTTAGTGTTAGTTACGTCTTCACCTAATGATGTACGTCAATAACATCAAACACTAGTCAATTTACAGTCAACATGCAATTTAATGCGTGATCAATGCAATGTGTCAGGGTTGGCTTTATAATTCGATTTAAATTATTATATTTAAGCTAAACATGTATAGCTGAGATATTCAGTTGTTTATAAAGAACACAAGAACTGTAAACTGATTGCACTACTACGTACAATATTTAAATAACGAAAATTCAAGCAATAGTGAAACAACAGACCAGATTTAAACACTAATTAAGTTAAATTAAAACTAACACTTTTAAAAAACATTTGACGACAAAATCATAATAAAAACCAACACTCATTAAAACCTATAATAGTTCTAACCTAATAAATCTATTGCAAACTAAAACCAATACATCTCTGTAGTGTATTCCTACTGAACCCTTCGGGAGTTTTATAGCGCTTGTCCAATAAAAGCACATTCACGTGATTAGCACGTGCTAATCAGTGTTTATTTTAAATGCATGTTGAATCTGAATACACTATAGTTATTTGTAGAAATAAATGGGAATCATCGTCTTCTAAGAACTCAACAAATTTTAACAAAAATTTGTTTTTGATTTTACACAATACAGTCATCAGTTCTATCGGTCAAATTCGAATGCATGTTAATTTAAAGTGTTGAAACGCCAACTATAAATGTATTATGTGTGCTGTAATATACGGATAGATAGGACTTAGAAATTTGTATTAAATTAGCTGTTGTAGAAATTGGTATTAAATTAACTGTGCTAACGTTTGTTGAGAAGTAATATGGACATACCTTGATAAAAAAAGTTTTAGGAATTTATTCAGAAAATTAAAAATCTTCAACAAAATCGATATTGTCCGCTTCAAAGTACTCTCCATCGACTGAAACGCACTTATGCCAGCGCTTGATTCAATCCCCTTAACAGTTTTGATACTCGGTTTTCGGTATGGTCGATTTACGTTCCGTTCTTGGTCAAAAAGTTGCGGATAACGAACGACGGTACTATGCGACGGTGTATTATCGTGGTGCAAAATTCTCGAGTTGTTTGCCCATAAATCCAGTCTTTGGTGAATTGCTTCACACCAACGTTTCATAACTCCCAAATAACAGTCCTTAACTGTCTGACCTGGCAAGAATTCATGATGTACAACACGGTTGTAAGCCATGCAAAACGTGAACATCGCTTTCTTTTTCGACTGAAAACGGCGTGATTTTTTCGGTGAATGTTCGATCGGATTCAGTCACGAAAATTATGTCTGAATTCGCACGATGTCAATGCGGTCCCTTTTTTTGCATGAAATTCAGGTCTTTTGGCACCAACTTCGCAGCGACACGTCTGAACCCCAAATCATTAACCAAAAGGTCGTGATCCATAAGCGATATTCAAGTCATTTGCCAGGTCTCTAAGGTCAATTTGCGTTTTTCGACCAACATTTTATTGATTTTATCGATATTTTCGTCGATTTTCAATGTCTACGGTCTGCTACTGCGTTCGTCATCCTCGACGAACCTGCGACCACTTCGGAAGCGGTCCAGCCACAGATAAACGCTTGATTTAGATAGATTATCGTTGCCGGAACACTTCTCCAACATTTCCAAGATCTTTACACCGTTGAATCCGTTTTTAACGCAAAATTTAATACAAACTCGTTGATGCAAAGTCGATTCCATTTAAAAATCGTAAAAAATCTAAAACACGCACAAAGGCAGATGTACGCAAGACGGCGTAACCTTTACGAATGTCAAGCTCAAAATTTGGTAGGAATGTTAATGACAGATGTGGCAACCTAACAAAAAAACTCAAATCGGGTGACTGAGCATCACACGGTCGTCGTTACTGAAACTTTTTGATTAAGGTGGTATGCACTGAAATCATTATATGACCTGTGTCTAAGATTTATCGAACTGATGAAGCTGACGCCGACATTGTAAAGATATAGATTTACATGCTGCAGCCTTCGACGAAATATAGTTCAAAGACTACAAAACATTGAAATACAATATGTATGTTGCAATGGAAAGACCAAAACTAGTCTAAATTCATGTCTAAACCCACGAATCATGTCTAGTAAGATTACATAACCAAATGTTCTAGGTTAAAGAAAAAACAGTCGAACGACCGAATACGTAGTTCGAGGGAGGGCACGAGACATTCTGATGGCACGGCGGAGGATCTGCAATTAATTATTATTTTTAATGAATAATAGAGCAGTTGAATTAGTAGAAAATATAAACCAATACTCTTAGCCCCCGAACTATAATCCCTAATTATTGGCGGAACAGATAATCCCCTAGAATCTACAGTATCTAAATTTGAAAGATGTTATGCTTAATAGAGCTTAATATAACAGCCAAATATCTCTTCTTCTTGTTTGTGACGTCGGCATATTTCCGCCAGATGCCAATCACCAACGCAGTACAACTATGAGCGAAGGAATATTTCATTCAAGTGGTCGACATAGGGGTAGGCAAGCGTACCCTTTAAAAGTGGTTCTTAGTATTAAACAAAAAAGGAAAAGACACCATGCAAAAAATGTAAAATAACAACCATGTAAATAATGACCATTTGAGAAAACAGGTCTCAAATGTTAGTAAATTGTACTAGTAAAAAATCTATAAAATTATACAGCACAGAAATAATTTCATTATTCTAATTTGTGAGAACTTAATATTAATTGCAACATTGAAAAATGTTAGCAACTTACGATCAGGCAAGTGCATTTAACAGTTTCAATCTAATGGTACATTGTGAAAAAATCGCAATGGACTTTGGTTGCCGTGTTCAGTCTATAGTCGCTTAAAAGCGTGTATTTTTATCATTGCAATTAATATTAAGTTCTCACAAATCAGAATAATGAGATTTATTCGGTGTGAACATATGTAAGCTATTGTCATATAGCTAAATATTGTACTTGGGAAAGTTAGTCAAATTTTATATTTCATACAAGTAAAAGAAAAGATGGCATGTATACATTTTGTAAACATCACACATACATATATATTGAAATTTGAAGTTTCCGCGATTGTAATCTGATGAGTAGTTGTTTGTCTTCAGGGTTATATCTCGCGTGGTAGGCATATCAGTGTGCCAACGTTTCGCCAAAGTCACATCCAATATTTGCAGTTGATGGCAAGTTGGTCGGATGTACCAGTTATATAATTTGTAAGTATACAAAATGTATACAGGCCATCGTTCTTGCACTTGAAATATTAAAGTAGAATTTAATTCTCCTTCAGTGCATAATTTAGCTATATTACAATAG
>WYDF02236972.1:0-20917 GCA_009867245.2 Adranes taylori
TTTGTAGCATTCAGAACTGCAGTCATAAGCGTATTATAACCCGTTACCTATTAGATTCAGCTTGTTTAGGAGTAACTTTAAGGTTCAAAAGACTGCGTTTACCCGTGGACGAAATTACATTTATACAAACTGTGTTTTATTACGTGTAACCTATTTATGCATTCTGACCATTTAATCATTATATTGTTCATTATTGTACAGACAATTTTGCTAAAAGTTTTACATAACAGTGAGGCTATGTGATTTGTAAACAGCCGATTTGTGAAGATTTGATATTCATTGCGTCGGTTGCGTGAAACATCGCTAGGTGTCTGCTTTATTTAAGTAGAGAACTCGGTAGTTGGAATCTGTCGCCGTAGATGGCGCTAGTGAACATTAGCTGTTGTATGAGGGTATTTAGTAAGGGTGATATAAAATTTAGTAGTGGTAGATGCAGTACTTACCGGTAATATGTAGAGTTTTTAGTGGAGTAAGCTGAATAACTGGGTTCTGAGCTTTGAATAACTTGCAGAAATCATGGAACAGTTCCGAATAGTAAGCAACTGCTCCATGATTTCTGAAAGCTAAAACGCAGAGAATTTTTATTCTTATTGTTTCAGAATGGTACGAAATCGAGTAAGACGAACCGATAGAGCCTCAGCCAAAGAAATTATCGAGGCATCAGCAGAATTAGTAACGGAATTTTTCTGTGAGCACTACTGCTAAGGCTCACAATATTTGCTACATGACTCTGAAGCACATCTTCGATAAAAAACAAGAAAAATATAAATGTTGTGATGGGGTATAAGCTTAATAACAACGTATTTACTGCTGAAATGGGGGCTGAATTGGCCACTTATATCAAACATATGTGTCAATATTTTTTACTATTTGACACTAAAAAAAAGTAAAGCAGTTCGCTTTTCAATACGCTGAAAAAAGTAATTGTAAAATTCCAGATAAATGGGTGGATACCCAGTTGGCACATCATGATTGGTTCACGGACTTTCTAAAAAGAAACCCCTCTGTCGAGTGGGTCATCTGAATCAACATCTTTGTAGCTTGATATGAACTCTAATCGAGAAAATGTTAATATATATTTCCATAAAGTCTCTACAGTAATGGATGATCACAAGTTTGAACCTCAAGTTATATACAATCTTAGTGAAATAGGCATCAATACTGTTCCTAACCCTGGAAAGATAGTTGCTAAACAGGAAGCAATCAGGTTGGCGGAATAAATGCTCGTGAAAGATGAAAACTAATTATTAGGTGTCTGGCCGTCAATTCCATAGGTAACAGTATTTCTCCAATGTTTATTTTTTCTAGGAAAACTTATCACTCTCATTTCAAATTCAGTGGTCCAGCTGGCTGCATTGCAACAGCAAATGCTTCGGGGTGGATGTAAATTCAATAATTTGTACAATTTTTTGAACACTTCATAAAGTTTGCAAAGCCGCCCAGATCAAGGAAGGCTTTGCTGATAGCTGACAACCATGACTCTCATATTAAAATACCAGTGATAAATTTGTGCAGAAACAATGGTATTTTTCTCCTCTCTTTTCCATCCCATAAACTATAGCCGTTGGATAGGACTGTATCGGAGAATGACTAAATAAATATCATCTCCCTGGCATAGCATCAAAAGCTCAGCCTTTATCGCTAACCCCAAAGAACATAAAAATGGGTTTAAGTCCACCAGTATTTACCCTTTTGATAGGTTAGTTTTCTTAGAAGAAAATTTCGTCCATGCAAATGTCACGAACCAGCCAGAGCCTACACCTACACATATTACTGAAGACCAGCTTGGCAAACATCCCCAAAGTCCTTTTGATCCAGACCGCTGTCCAGTTGATGGGGGTATTCAAAATTCTTCTCATGGAGCAGCAACTGAGATGCCACAAACTTCAATCTTCATTGTGCAATCTCCATTGTACATCTTCATGTGCAGTAATTAAATCTCCAGACGAAATTCGACCTATTTTATATATGTCATAACTGTCAGTCCGAATAAGTGTTTAAGAATATATAAAATTTTAATTTGCCAACTTGTAGGCTACTGTTTTCAATTTCTTATGTATTACGATATTATCATTTATTCAAGCTGTATAATCTTAGTCAAGAAATATGATATGCAGTTTCTTTTTGCAAATAAGTGGCTTATTTAATTTCTAATTTAAACAAATAATTTTTTCACCTAAAATAATGTATTCTTTATGGTTTCCTTCATTTTAAAGGATTATGACATCATGCGTTATAGTTGCCCCACTAATGGGGTCAATTGTAACAAAAAACCTCTTTTCTGATAAAATAAAATAAGCATCAACAAAGAATTTCATTGTTTAAAAGTTATCAAAGTGTTCTGGCATATGTATAGGTTACGCACATTTACTTTGGTTGCTCTCTGCCCAAACATGGTGCCACAATAATTATTATGTCAAAAATTTTACAATTGTTTTAAAACTTTAAACATTTTTAAAAATTTTACTCCCCTTCCGCCATGTAATTAAAATAATTCGTAAAATTTTTCTGCCTCCTATGTACCACCTGAATACATGCTACGTATCACTTAATTACTCGTTGAGACTTCGATCTTGAGATGCATCAACCTTAATAAGACTTCCTAACCTTAATAAGTATGAATCCGGCCAGGTGTTGAAGAGGAGGTTAAACGATCGTCCCATTTACCATGAAGAAGACCATCACTTTTTGAATGTCCTGGAATGAAATCAGAGTAGGTCAACATCCCACGGCTTGTAACGTCTCCGGAATTCGTTTTCTTTTTTATAATAAGAAACTGGATAAACGCTATTTCGTTCGTTTTTGTTAACAGAATCTGACAAACCGATTCTTAAGCTGAATGTAAGCTGAGTAACTGGGTTCTGAGCTGTGAATAACTTGCAGAAATCATGGAACTGTTCCAAACAGTAAGCAACTGTTCCGTCAGATGTCGCTTCGTGTAGATGATTTATTTAAGCGTACTGGATTGTTCAATTCAAATTTATCAATTTTCCTTTTGATGGGATGATTCCTAGTCGTAAGTTGTCGTAATTTTGAAATTTTACTCGACGGTCATCCAAAACGATACGGTGAACTTTTCAATCATATCGGGAGCAGTAGACGTTTTTGGAGAATGGAGAATGGGATTTTTAAAGAGAATGGGATCCATATTGCTTAGCTGAATTTTGGAAAGGAGGGAAGTGAGACTATCTCCTCTGTTTATTTGTGTCCATCATACGTCAATTTTTTGGCTCCTACAAATTGAAGTTTCACAAATGTAAAAAGTCTTTATGAAGTCTAATATAATTGTTGTAATGATAACGGGAAATAGGGGATTGTTTTAAATTAGGTCACTAGGAGCCATTCTCTGGTGAAGTCGGATGGAGATAAGCAATTGAATTTTTTGTGTGTCAAAATCACGTGAGAACGTGTTTGTAATTTATAGACAACACCCTTACGACCAGTTTCAAGGCTATTAGCATGTGATAGGACTTGCGGTGGAGTTCGTTAGTCGCTCCTGGTTTTGATCCCAACGTATGGATGATTTATGGAAGTTCGTATACATTTTTGAAGTAGTGTCTTTGGTGGTACTTAGTGTGTGCCATCTTGGAGCCGAGCAAGAAGCACGTGCATTCTAGTCTTGGATGTCCTTGGTGGCGGCTACATAGAGGAACTTTTGGAGATTTTCGAACATTTCGTTGTAACATCTGCGGAGTTCTCCTCCAGCTAGCCGTCAGGACACACTGAAGAAACATTGTTAAACAAATATTTTTTTGCACAACTTATAATTGTCATTTATGTAATTATTGGCGCATTACTCACTGCAATATTTGATTTTTGTGTTCGTTTTCTATTTCTATTTTTGAAAGGTATTTAAAGAGGTGGCTTATCAGTCCATGAACTTTTGGTTTGTATTGCATTTTATTTATAATATATTATGATTTATTGATGGGGATACCAATAATTATGACCTACATGTAGAAAGTAGCTTTCTATTTAGACACTGTGTCAGTTAGGTCATAGTCCATAGGACCCACTGATGGAGTATGGGATATTGTGTTGTAACTTGTGAAGCCCGTGAAAGCTTCCAAGATTATTATGTTTTATGTTAAGTGTCAGCACCACTAATTTTAACGGGTTTAGTATTTGAAATTTGCGAGATTTGGTAAATAATTTGAAATTGTTAAATTTATTGAGTTGCATGGAAAATGTAATTGTACGATACTATTCCGAATTAGTACAATTGTCATAGTGTACATGTTAGGCCGAGTGTCATTTATAGGCTGTATGTAACCAACGTAAACGTATATTTAAGGAGGCCATCATCATAGGAGGCCATAAACAAAGAAAACTAAACAAAAGCTGTGAAAATAAAACAAACATATGTACGGCAACAGTAGTTATGAAACAAAATAAAAGCGGCGTAATAATACTAATAATGATAACAAAATAATAAAAATGAGAAAAGCAAGTAAAAACAGTTAATAATACAACAGCACGACGGGGATAAATACAAACATACGACAACGGGAGGACGAGGGTAAATCTATCCTGATCTGGTACAGACGATGGGTACGTTATGAACACTGGAAATCACTAAAGCTCCGTAACGCGGCGTTGATACGTTGATGTTACTGTTGCCAAGTAACTAATTCTAGCTAAACTGGAATCATACACCCACGTAACGCCACGTAATACAATGACGTGACCGTAGGATGTCCAACCCCACACTAAGCCAAATCTATACACTCTAGTGCAGGGATGTAAGTAATTGTTGCTACACTGCATAACGCCTCGTAATACGTTGACCAGCGAATGTGAGAATTAAACACCCAAGTGGATTAACCACTATAACACAAATAACACCCCGTAATACGTCGATGTGAATATAGTCGGGTGGATAAATCTAGTGTAAGCTAGTATTAAACATATTATACACTCTAGCGGATGTTGTGGGGAAGGAATCACTGCGTAATGCCTCATAGTACGTCGATGTGACTGTACGTGAATAGGCAGCAGGTAAGTGGAAAGGAGAAGTAAAGCTATTCAAAACAAATGCAATTCAGCCAAACAGTGTATGGTTTAGAAAATGTCTCGCCAACTGTGTTACTATCTTGGCGACTGTCGTTATTTTCTCCGCTTAGCTGGCTTGGTTGCTCTGCTGCTGGTTGCGGCTGCTGGACGGCTGTCTTCGAGTTTTCAAAGGAATTAAATAATTTTGTATCCATTCTCGCTATTTATTGACGGACGCCATCGGTCAAGTTCTGCTAACGGGTCTATGTGAAGCCATCAAACGTCACATTGTGACGTGACAGAGTGTCTGCACTAATTCCTATGGAAATCGCGGCATAATCCCTACGACGTAACAGATAAGCGTCTTTCCAACTGATTACAATAGAACGCAGCAGGTCATATGGTGGCAGTAAGCAGCGAACAGTAGTAATACACAGCCAAACACATTTTTCAATGACGCCAACATATCACACACACGCATCTAGGGCGGATAAGTATAATACATAGGTATTGTGTACACAGCACAGCAAAGCACAGCACAGTATATCTTTCTCTGTTGCATGTAAAATAAGGTAAGAGTTGCGCGAGAACACAAACTCGTTCGTAGATTTTCAATATTTACAAATAACAAATACATTTCAACTTTAGGATTCCCTAAATTGGTCTATTTAATTGGTTCCATTTATTTTTAGTGAAGGTTTACGTAATTTTATGGATTTAATTAATGCTTTGTTACAATTGCGTCGTATTGCGTCGTACAGTGACCAGCGAGCAACAGTTGATTTTACTCTTAGATAAACGCTCATATATATATTTTACTTATACAGATATTCAACTTATTTTTATCATTATTAGCTTACTTGAATGCATATAATGAGAACTTCTACAGTTTTCTAGAGGTTGTATTTAGTTAATTGCATAGCTGCATCAAAGACGTAAACCTATTTCACATCAATATGTAAACCTATTTCTCGCGATATACATGATAATTTATATATATAATTTATATTATAGTTAGTATGCATGTCAGTTCGTGTAGATTTTATATTTTAAATAATTCTAAGCGGCTGTGGCTTGGTTCTTAGTTGTTAAATGAATTATTTGCAAAATTTATTAAATTAATTATATTAATTTAGAAATAACTAAACCTTATGTTATACCTCCATTGTCACTGTTCATTGTAATTAATAAATTAAATTCAAATAAATTTAATTTCTGTAATTATATTACAATTCCGTAATGAATTTTTGGACAAACTGTTACTTGGCCACTAAACTATAATTCACGACATTAAAATTTGACAGATACAATACAACAAACAATATGAGTCAATATGTAAAATGAGAGTATTTGACGTGGTACTAATTATACAAAATAAATCCGACGAAATTACTTTTTTCTAGACGAGTCTTGTTGATAGTTATTAATTAAACCAAACTTAAAGAAGTAATGTACTTTAAAATCATATAACTTCTAAATTTACAATTGTAAAATTGTCCAAGTAAATTACTACTCTATGCAGAAATTTAATATCAACACTGATTTAATGTAAACAAACGCGACACAAAAACATCTTGTCCAATATTTACACTTTTGGAACTCAGAAACTGCCATACCTATAAATCCCGCGGTTTCTGTAGTTGTCTACGGTGAGGGTGAGAACAGTTTCACTGTCCACTTGTCGTGGCCTTCGGAAAGTCTTGACTCACTTAAACTCCTTACCGCTGCTCTTGATTCTACAGGGAGTCACAAACCATAGGCATTTAAAATATATTTTCAACATAGTTTTCGTCTTCTAAGTCGAAACAAAATTAAGAACAGTCTGCGGAGTTCCGTAGATTGCTGGTTACTGAACGGCACACATGTATGATGCGCTCCCGTTGTTGTCCCAGATCTTGACTGTGTGAACGTTGGATTCTACGTGACCCCTCACAGCATTATCTATCAGGTTTAAATCTTGAGATCATGGAGCCCATTTCATTAGAGGAAGTTTCATCTAATCAATTACGAAATTGTATACTATAGTCTGGAGATGCATCGTCCTGGTTTTCAGAACTCCGAAAATCGAAATCTCCGATAGTAATCATCCCCTAATACTGTCAAGTAAAGTTCACTGTTAACTGTTCCGTCAAAGAACTAACTAGGGTCTTTCAATAATTGATTGGGTCAACAATGATTGGGTATTTCCAGATTCCATACCAAACCATGACGCGAACAGCTCCTTGCTCCTTACTGCCGGTAAACGAGTGAGGGTTACTGTGGAATCAATACCGAAAGTTATGTCGGTACATCTCACCATTTACATCAAAATTGGCTTTGTCCGAAAACATAACGTTAAACAAAAACTCAAGGTCATCCTTCAGCTGGGTCAAAACCAATTGCACATTTTCAAACGACTATTTGGATCGTCTTCATATATGTGTTGTAACATTTGTAATATGTACGAATGAGAGTTATGTTGTCACAAGATATTGCGATATATTTTTATAGTATTTATACTACATATTTATTCTTCAAACTTCTAGGTCTGATAACTGCCTAAGCCTAAGCTTAAGTCTAAATCTAATAGCTGCGACATAGCTTGTACAACCAAAAACATTGCTACTCATTGCAGAGCAATCATTGCTACTAGGACAAATAACTTTTGTAGGCTTTGATTTATCTGAGAGCATCAAACCAGTTGATTGTTGTTTGGCTCGTACGAATAAACCCAAAATTCGCCACCTACAACGATTTTATATATGGATTTTGAAACGTCTTGAGCATTGCCTTTTACCAATTGACACAAGCCTTTTCTTTGAGCTTCGATCAAGTTATACAGTGTCCACCATAAATAGATCTTTCTCACACTTAAATATTCTTATAAAATCGACTGTACTTCAGCCTTCTAGATGACTGAGGAAACTTTTGCTTCATGGAATGTCGCTTGCCGAACCTGCTCAATTATGAGGTGCACAGCATCGATGTTCTTGGAGCAACCAGAAATTTTGGATTACTTGCAGGAAACTCATTACTGATGGAAGTACGACTACAACGAAATTCTGCAAATTTGTTCTAAGTAGTCTATTATTATAGTGCTTCAGTACCAAAAGTTGAACGAAGAGATTACAGATCGTATAAAATCATGCAACAAAGAATATTTCTATTTTTTACGAAATAATTTTTTTACACTATAATGGTAAACTACTTGACCGATTAGTAAACGGTCGTTGTTATAATCATAATAAATCTCAAACTTTACTAAAAAAGTAATGTTTCATCTCAATACTAACTTTGCACACAATACTAACGGAGTTCTTGACTCCAAATCCAGAAAACACTTCATAAAAGAAATTGTTTATTGTCTTCAAGTTGAATTTCTTCTAATAATTAAGTACTGCATTAATTTCTAGTAAAATTAATATTCTACTTGTACTTTTGTGTGAGAGTTGTACTGTATTCTAGTTACACTTCCTGATGAAATACAGAAATGATAAGCAGGTGACTAAATGAGTTCCAATTTAGCGTTGCAATTTAGCGTCTAATAGCCCAAAACAACTCTTAGAAGGGAGGCGCGGCACAGGTGTCGATGGACGGTCGCAAGACCTACTGGAGCCTCAGACGGTCCAGATTCTGATTGTACTAGTGAAACCATCGAGCCGAAGTGGAGAAGAGTTCCGTGGGAATAGAAATTGAATGCGCCATCGTCGATATTCAAGCTACTTGTAATCTATTGAATATGTGCGAACGGAGCGAAAAGGAATCTGGTCCAGATCCCTGAACCCTACGACTGAACAAGCGACTGCAAAATTGAGTGTGCTTTGCAATTTATGCCGATAATGGCTTACCCCGCATCGAAAGTAGTTAGATACGCAAGGAGATTCGTGCAAGTGTGTCCTCATAAAGAGCCTCAAGCTGTGCTTTGGAGTATTACTGACACCAATTGTATCCGATGTTTGCGCCTTATTATTGCTCGGAAAACCGTGGCGCGTCGAATTTGTTTCGGATGCAGAGTAGACCTGGAGCAGAGATGATAGGCTAGAAGGCTCCGGTTTTCGAAGTGAGACTCTTGTTCTTCTTGTTCTCTTGTTCTTCTAGTGGCTGAACTATGCGACAAAAGGACAAGCTTCAAAATCGTTTCTAAGTTAATGGTGCCATTTTACACGAGCTCCATTTATTCAAAATGTTTTAGAGCTGGCAGGCACATTCGGGAACCCGACTGTCTAATTAAAATATTTTTCTGCATATTTTAAACGTATTTTTTTGACACCATATAGTACAACTGGTAGGTATCAGTTCTTTATTGGCGACCAGCAGATGATGTGGCTGTTATTGTCAGCGCAAAATAGTCAACCCAACTAGAGAACATTTGAGGTACTTGTGCAAAAAAGAGCGGAGTGCGCAGACTGAAAACAGATCAAGTGACCGCCAGAGACAAGACACTTACAAAATGGCAGAACAAATTGACACTTTCAGAACGTGGTAGATGGTGAAACATCCTATTACCGGAAATAAAACCCTGGGTTTCAAGAATCCATGACGAGCTAAATTTCTGAGTTACCCAGTGCTTGACTGGTCACGGGTATTTTGCGTCATTTCTACCCAGTATTGAAAGGATGAAATCCCAGAATGCAAACATTGCGATTACGTGGACTACACCCAGTTTATTTGCAGCGGCTGGGAGCACGAGGAGCTCCACAGTAAAATAAACTCCTCTAAGATAATTTCAGTCGTATTAGAATCACCAGACGCTAATCTCTAACTTGATGGCGAACATAATGGAAACAAAGCAGGAAATTGATCTAAGAAGAAGACGAGTTTAAATGAACTCTAAATGGTTAAACTGAAGGAGGTCCAAGTGCCCTTCGGAGTCAAGATAAGTAGGAGAGCAGCTGGTTTGAACCCCTGATCCAACAAGTAATTGGGATTGGACGGGGGAATAGGACAAGATACCTGAACGCGGGCTTCTATGAGTAAATGTATAAAGGGGGTCATACTAGCATCCAGTATCGCAGGTCACTTGCGACCTCATCCTACACCCATGAAAAAAATGGCGACCATCAACGAAAAGGCCACCTGAGCGATGGACAAATGATATTAGGAGAAGACTAGGAACTACGTGGCAACAAAAGGCATTGGATTGGGAAACATAGGTAAATTATGGCAGGCTTAGGTCCAGCAATTGGCATAAATGGCTGAAAAAAAAGATAGTAAAGATGAGATTATTGAACATTGTTTTGTCCTTGTTCTTCGGCGCATATTTAAAAATTAAAAGAAACTTGTGAAAAGGTCAGTCGGAGGTTAATAAATTAAGCGGTTGTTAAGCTAATTGAGTTTCTATTTATTATTGAACTACTTACTTTATTAACAATAAAAAATAAATTAAATTTGCTAGTCGGATCGAGTTTTGCTTTAAGTTTTAATGTTACAAATTACTTTTATAAAATCGATTATTGAAACCACATATTTTGATATACGCTTGTTATGGTTGTAAAATTCGATGTTGAGAGTTAATTTGCTCAGTCGTCATAAAACCAACGTCTACGCGTACTTTAATTGCCTATAACAATACTTGCAGGTTCCGCTGGTGTAAAAGATGTGACTATGAATTTAGATCGGTTATTCGTTGGATTTCATCATAAAATTCGATTGATTCGATGCTATGTAACCAAAGCTAACTTTCCTTAATTTTGTCGCTGGCCGAATATAAAAATAGATGTAAACATAAACTGATAAGTGTGACAATATACAGGCTGTCACAAAAAAATCCCGCACCATAACATTTTACTAATTTTGCTATGTTTTCTTGTTGTAAGACTAAAAAAGGTTGACCACTGAGGAGCGGATATAGATTATCCGCGTTTGTGGAAGAGTAAGATTCTCCCAATGACAAGTTGGAAATGAGGAGGCATCTTATACGAGAGCCAGTGTCGCAATCAACAGTTAGCAGACTGCTATCAAATTTTAAGGGTACAGCCCGTACCCTTCACTACCCCGTTTAATGGAGTAGTGACTGGGACTTAAACTCAATGATAGAAAACAGATATGAATTTAAATATAATGACGTACTCTGGGAAAATAAATGTTAGATAATTTTGAACTAGATTTAATGAAACCTTTAATTTGCTTGACAAAACATAGTTTTTCTTATTTCATTGAAGGGTGAGAAGTGAAGCTATATAAGTTATTTTATTAACAGTGTTATGTTCATGTTGTTAATGTAGACACAGCGTGTAAGCTACAAAGAAGGAGGTACCGTGAGGATGATGACATCCTCACACTCCAAGGTACTTTCGCTTAACTCCTGTAATAAACATTGATGACATTTCAATTATCTAATAGTGAAATATCTAGATAATTCGGGCTACAGCCTGTATGATCTCTGATATTGCACAGAAGAGCTATTCAGGGATTGCTAAGAGAAACTGCATAAAGTAAAATTTATAAATTTATTCACCCAGAAATCCCATAAATTAACATCCCAGAGATATGTTAATATCCCAGAAATATGTTTGGGACAGTTAAATGCAATACAAAGATGGTAATATTATATTAATGTTCAGTTTTCAATGTTATATTAATTTTCTTAATTTTCATTTAGATAAATTATCAAATTTCGGATAAGAACTTTCACCGGAACCTTCAACTGCAAAAACTTCTTGCTGCAAAATAAGAGCAAACCTAATTTCAGATATCAGAGGACGACTAAGAGGTTGTGACACAAAACACTCCACCATACCTTCAAAACGTAAATAAGATCAATTATCGACAACAGGGCAGTACTGTACACTTCCGTCACAAACAATGAAATTCTGCACTAACAACTTGTGAGCATGCAATCCTTAGGAAAATTCACACACTCCTTTATAAGTTTCCAAGCAGTAATCCTATCAGTAACTGACTAAAAGCACTTTAATCTAAATATCCGCTTAGGCGCTCACAAAAAAGCAATCTGATATGCTACAGCACTAAAAGGTGCACTTGGAATGTGCAAAAGCGGCGTTGGAAGCTGCCTAGTAGATTGTTTGCCTACCCACTAGCCAGGATGAAGCACCTCTACTGCAGGTGAGGTTGACTTCTGGGTAACTTTGATTCAAGAAACTCGCAAAGACCTCAAGGAAAGCCTCAATAAATCTTATTATCCTTCGTTACTGGGCGATGGATAAAAATATAAAAAGCAAACATCATAAAAATTATATAACAAAAAATATATACAACAAAAATTATTAAAAAAAAACACTAAACAAAACAAGAATCACGCATCTTTTCTATTGCTACCATCAGCATCAACAGGATATATTACTTGTACTACGGTGCAAGCAGTGTAACATTAAAGGTACACTTGATACTAATAAATCAAACAAAATCATCTGGCATAACCTATCCTGCAACTAATTACTTTAATCATGCTCTGCCCAAGGTTATGTAGGTTTCACTCGACTGAGGTGTAACAGTTAGGTGTATCAAGAGCAGGTACAGTAAATTTGCGCCCAAATCCCATGCCAGTTTAAGGGTCGCTGAGTCTGTACAATGATTTTCGTCGGTGTGTGGATAAGGAACTCGGTAAACACGCAGCAAAATGTTGGTTTAATGCATCTAGATCTGCGTCCCTGAATGCCCACCCACTAAAAATAAATCTATTCAAGCACCAAAAACCAAGGCTCAAAAGGATGAAAAATCCTAAAGCCCCACGGAACAAATGAGGAAAGCCTAATAGCTTTAATTGAATAGTGATACGACTTTACCCAAATCTGTAGCCGCTTGGAGATAATGATAATTGTTTGATAATAAGCTTTTTAAAATAAATTAATTGCACTTATTATTGGTTTAAATTAACTTATTGAAATTATTTAAGTAAAACTAGCTTAACTTGCTTAAGTGTTTTACCAAATTTAATATATAAAAATATGTGAGCGGGACAAGTTTATCACGCTCCTGGGGAGGATAGCTGTGACGAAGTTAGATGATACAAAAGCTACGGTAATTATAATACTCAGATATAAGATATAAACTTGAATTAAAAATTAAAAATTGAAATTAAAAATAAATATCGCTTAAAATTCACAATAAAATTAGTTTAAAGTTTAGAAGATCATAAATATGTCATGATAAATTTGGTATGTGTAAATACATAGTTTGTCGATACGTTTGCTTGATCTTGAAACAATTATGTGCTGTATCAACACATTGTAGAAGTATAGTATTTATTAATTAGAGTTATTGAAATGGAATTCAAATGTCACGTCTATGTAAATATACAATGTTATTAAACCTATACCATTTGTTTACGTATTTGTGTTGATATGACGAAATATTTTTTAGATAGCAATATCTTAATTTTGAATTTAATGAAATTAATAAAAAAATTAATCAAATATTTTCTTATAAGTTTCTTTTGTCTTCTATACTGGGATGTTGCTAGCCTCTTCAATTTTAATTGAACACTCATAAAAATACCTTTCAAATCTACTTCCAGTCACCTCTTTACCGGGTTAATTACGCCGATAAAAAAAAACAGAAAATAAATAGAAAAGAAATATTTTTTGCAATTTTTCAATATAATATGATTCTAAAAACATAGAAACTCGCTCAACTTGCTATATGTAATTATGACAGTCTAAAACGTCACATTATAAATTAATACATTACGTTCCTACACGAATAAGTTATTTCTAGGTGTATAACAGTAGCCCTCTCTTTAAAATGTAAGATAATCTCCTTACGTTCAAGATTCGATAATCTCTTCCAACCATCTCGACTGAATTAGACATTTGTTTTATAAATGTCAAAAAACAAGATAAATTACCTGCTCGCTATATGCATCCATTTCCAACATATATAACCAAGTTCTGTTTACATCAAAAACAGTTTGTGCAAAAGTAATATTAAAATAAATATAAATCAGCACTTAAATTTTGACCATTATATGAGTATTAATAGGGAGGATTTAAATCCTATAATGGGAGGATTTAAACGATGGCGTGAGTGAGGAACAAAAGGCCAGAAATGTCATATTGAAAAGACTAGAAGAGAATATCTCTGACCTTTCAGTTTTAATAGGACCTTTCAGGAGTCTTCAAAATTAAATACCAATGAGATATAAAAAACAAAATGAGACATCAAAACCCAATAAAATGTCCTCCTAGTACGAGAAGCAAGGATATCCTTATGGAAGTTACGGAAGTATGTTATGTTGTAACGCCAAAAAGAGATTGTCAAATATATTCACTTTCGTTAAAGTTGTGAGTTAGATACTCATGCAACAAAAATTATTAGCATATTCAGTTTCTTTAAACTGTCATAATATATCCGAAGGGAGTACACCTGACACTCTCGAAGCTATTAGCATTGTGATATCTGCGGGTCTATAGGGGAAATTATACTATAAGCAGAAGCATGTCTTTAGGAGGGGGAAAGTTAAAAAACAACTTGGCGAAGACCAGTTGTTAGAGAGAGAGAGAGAGAGAAAGAGAGAGAGAGAGTATATTAGAAAATGATTTCAATTAGTAAAGCAAAAGGAGGATAGGAAGAGTTTATTAGGGAGATTACCCCGTGGAAAGTGATTTTTTTTATATAATCCAAGATATTCCTGAATTAAGCTCAATTGAGTTTTTCACGTAATCAGTTCAGCTTTTAGTCATCGAGTTTTGCGTAGTTTAATACGCGATTTTATTACGCGAGTATTTGTTTGCCCCAAAAATATCAGGATTTCCAATGTGAGTACATATGAATTTATTTTAAAGAGATTAGAAACATCTTTTATGCATTCAGTAAATACTTAAATATTTCAAATGTTACTAATTTTCAGTTTTCAAATAATTAATAATTGATTAGCTAATATATTAATGTAGATTGAAAGTTTTTGTAATTATTTATTTATCAATAATAAAGTTTAGCATTCTCGTATTGATCTTTATGAATATTGAAATACACAGAATGAGATGGTCATTTATTATATTATTCGTCAATCTATCTGTATCGAATTCTAGTATTCACATTTGTAAATAAAATCTTGTTGGTAATTATTACATTCATTTTCGCCTTAGGGGAAATTTTGTTGTCTAAAAGTCTCTGTACTTGTATTTCAAATGAACCAAACTAAGTTAGTGTTTTATTATTCCCATATATATGTAAATCCAATATGATTGAAAGTATATTTGAAGTTAATTAATTAATAAAAATCGATCGGTTAAAATTGTTCTAATGTTTTATTATATTTTATTTATTTTATTAATGTATGAGCATTATTTATTTTATTAGAGCCGTTCTTTGGTTTTAATCAATTAAAGGCTCCTTATAATTAAGTGAACAGCAATGTTGTGATATTTCTCACCCCCTAATAATAATTTTCAAAATTTACTTACGTCCTGCTATCTTAAGTTTTATTAGATTGATTCCGGTAGGTTTGGATGGATTTTAACTCGACATAGAATTTAATAACCAGTTAGGGTTCAAACAACCCTTTATTATAAAATGAACGCGACAAAACAAAATAGTGTTCGAAAATTATTTTCCTCAAAGGAAGGAATCTTTATGTTACCGAAGGAAATGTCACCTAAATTTTCTTCGGGAACAGAAAACTTAAACACGCTGAAAAAACATGAAATGTATATATTACTAACTACGCAAAGATAAAGAAGTTAAAACAATCCTGCGAGAAGTTTCCGAGATAAAAATAAAAAAAAAACTACAAAGGAACTTCAAGCGACATATGTATTTCCGATTTGAATTTCTCCAAGATACTGTTTCACATCTACCAAATCTATGTATAATATTCTTGTACGTTGCAGTTTTAAGATGAAAAGAACATCTATTGTTGGACGTATAATTTGAAGTAATCCTTATTTGGTTTTCACAGCTTTAACTTTATAGAAAGTAGAGAATACTTTGCTTTGTGATTTCCTAGAAACTAACAATATTCCGGGACGTTCTGATTAGAAGCTCAGCTCAGAATACACTCACTTTACGGGTCATTGATTATCCTAGTAGATATTCCGGGAAAAGAAGTAGCTCTAAGCAATATACACTTACATTTTATGCAGGACAGTTTCTTACTGGAATAGTTTTATTTGAGGATTTGGTCGGTGAATCGAAATACGCTGAGCTTAGGAAAGTTAATGAGATGCTTTAGGGTGGATTTTATTTATCACACGCTTCAAGTGGTGTAACAATGTATATTATTCTTTTTGCTACTGATGTAGACTATTTTCAAAAGATACGTCATATGTAAAAAAATATTTCTAGAAACAGGTAAAGTAATTTAATTAATCTTCCAATAGCATAAAAAAGTAAAAATTCATAATTAAAATGTTGAAACTTTTTGTTTTAAATTTCAGTTCAGCTATTTCTTTTTATCAGCGTTATTTCGTTTATTTGGTCAGCAATTTCTTATTGAATCATCAAAATAGTCAAACTACTTACACGATTTTGCAAGCTAGATTTTTAATTTTGAGAAACGTGTCTCCCCCATTGCTACACATATTTATAGATAAACGTCTAGCTTTGTCCGTCCGTCTGCCTGTGTGTGTGTGTCTGGAACGCTTTTGATACTTATTATATCAAGCATTTATGGTTGAGAGATAGTTCGTACTTTGTAGTACGTACGAATGCTGCATTAAAAGAAACATGAATTACGTTTAGTTTAAATTTTTTATTATGTTAGATTATATTATATAACTTAATTTTTTACTTTACTGTGTGTGAATTACGGAAAACGCCGGTAGGGGTCAAATAACCCAACTCATTTGGGTAAATAAAATATATCCTGGTAATGGATAGTCGTTTTACGAAGGGTAATAATCTAGTATTAGTATAGTCAGCTACATTCTGAAGACAACACAAGATGTGAAGAAAATTAAAAGTTACTATTAATTTTTGTATATTGTGTATAAGTGTGTACCGCTGTAAATGCTTTATTCATCTTGTTGGCTCGACGATAGCAGTTAAAGTTTGTTTTACAGTACCTAGTGATACTAAGTTCTGGTAATGATGAAGTAACTATTTTTAGGAAGCAGGTGTTAGACAATAGAAACACGCAACTTGACATCTCAATTAGAAGTCTAGTTTTTATTAGAAATTTGAAATCTAGTGCAATTTTAAAATAAATAATTTATGCATGTGCTATTAACAATGAGTCGTGACTACTTAATTGATAACACCTATGTGTCACGTGCCCTTTGTGTCACGTGCCAAATGACCTCGTTCTAAAGATAGACTTTTGTTAAACATAAACTGGTTGACTAATAATGTAATAAAATATAGTACGGCTGTGATTTGAATACCTTGAGTACAGATTTATTTTCCAATCAAAGCTTTTAATTTCAATTTGTACGTAAACATGGAAAGAAATAATTAACATTTAAATAACAGTTACTGTGTTAGATTATTATAAAAATGAAAGTAAGTTACAAGGAATAATTGTTACTGACCAGAATAAAATTATTGTACTGTACAAAATATTCAGCTTCTTTAGCCAAAACAAAATAATAAATATTCGACCCACATTTAAACATCAAACATTTCGTACGTGATTATTTTAAGCGAATAAGCCACACGTACTAAAATCTTAGATGACTATTTTTATCTTTCTTCACATTCGAGAAGAAAATCCAAGTTTTTCGTAAGAGATAGTTCGCAATCTTCGGCAAAGCCGATAACAGACGGAAACACCCGAAAGGTTTGAGTTGAAAGTGTGCACTTATTGAGCTGACACCTGGTCGTGTGTCAGAATTCTGTTAATAGAATCTTTTTTAGATTTTCATTGGAAATAAATTCAATTCTTTTAGAATACATTTAATGAAGGAACAAATGAAATTCAAATGTCAATTAGATAGAATCTCAGCTAGAATTGAAAGGCTTACTAATTTCTAATCGTTTAAATCTTATTCCCTTTAAGAATGGAACTATCTAAAAAATGTACAGTAGAATATTCAGAATTTTTAGGCAACGAACACTTCTTATTGTTACAAGACCGTCGCCTTAAAAAAGTGTTTTAGAAGCTAACACTTTTTGTAAAATGAATAGAAAATAGAAGTAATAAAAACTATATGCAAATATAAAAACAAAAACTTAGATAGTATGAATATGTGGGTTTCAAATAAAAAAAATTTGGAATTGTCCACTTGATGTTGCCGGACTGCAATTTCACAGCTACAACCGGTGAAATATTGTCTTTTTCATGGAAAACCTAAACGATTCGTATTATTTGCCATCGTAGCGCTGGTGCATTATCACTATTCACAACTGCTAATGTGTCTTCGTTCACTGGACGGGTTGGCCGGTGTTCATTTGGACCGAATTTGTAATTCATCTTTGCTCTTTCTCTTTGTACCATATTTGCCAGAATTGCTGTTGCAATTGTTGGCAATTTTGCAGATTTGACAATTTTTGTTTCTGTATTAGTTCTGGATTTGGAGTGTTTGGATTATTCCTCCACCGATGAGTATGAGACGGTGTTTTTATATTTAGATTGGAAGGATCCGAAGGACGTGAGTATAAAATTGTTTCAAACTGCAATAAAACTGTACATAGCTGTTCGAAGGTAAGTAGAGTTATCCCAACAACTCTAAGTAAGTGGAATTTGGCGGATTTCATGCCTGACTCCCAAATCCCGCGAAATGAGGAAAATTTCCTGGAATAAAGTGCCACTGGGTTCCATGATGTGATAGGCAATTTGCTAAGGAGAATTCCTCAACACTCAAAAATGCTGCCAGTTCCTCCCATTCGACATTTGCTGCAATAAAGATTTTCCTGTTATCTGAGTATAAATGTGATCGTCTAAGTACCAACAAAAATGAATTTTTACTCAGATCACTCGTCCACTTTATATGGATGGCATTCGTACTCAAACATACGAATAAACAAATATATGTCTTCAATATTTTCAAATTACAGCCTAATATGTTTCTAATAGACGCAAGTGAAGCATAATCGCGGCTACCTGAAAGTGTAAACTTGGTTGAACGGAATGCTCAGCAAATTGGCCCATTTTCTAAGTTTCTGTAGTGGGATTTGCCTTAACACACCGTTTGCAACTATGGGCTATGTTCCTTGCTAAATTTCTCTCCCAAATTGGCCACAAAGTCTCCTTAGTTGAAGAGAGCAAAAACTGTGGAGGATCATGCCCTAATGAAACATTCTCATGTGCGAATAAAAGCCTCACCAGGGTATGCTTATTGGAAATGATTATAGGATGTTGGATCTAGTTTCAGCAATGGAGCTATTGTGGGCAATTCTTCGGAAGAATTGGATTGTTGACTATTCTTTAATAACATGTGAAATGATGTTTGGTGCTCATTAGTGGAAAGATCACCTAATACCTGAGCATTTCTCGAAAATTAAACACAATATGCTACTAGTCGCTTTAACTTGTTATGCTAGAAAACTTATCAAGAGGAATAACACAAATTAGTTCGCGTGTAAGCAAAACACTTTTAGGCTTCTGTTGGCTCACTATTAAACGCGAAGTAGTCGATTTGAATGGCCGTCGATTTAAAGTGCGTGACCTAGTACACATGGTATCATTTCAAAAAGTAGTGTTCATCGCATATTGGCTGAAAATTTGAATCGGAGAAAGCTATGCGCTAGACGCGCAAAATATGAGCCGTGATTATTCACAGGAGAACAAAAACAGCATCGGGAGAATCTTTCAATCGAGAGTTTGGCAAAAATCATGACCTTTAATGAAACATAGATTTATCAATTCACACCTAAGATGAGGAAACAGTCAAAACAATGGATTGAAATGGAAGAGTTGGCTCCAATTAAAGCGAAGACAGTTCCAACTGCAGGCAAGTTCATGGTGTCAATTATTTGAGATACTCGTGGGATAATTTTCAATCATTATGTTCATAAAGGAACAAACGAAGTTGATTGCAGTGTTTGCGTGATGAAATCAAGAAAAAACGGTCGCATTTGGCGAGAAAGAAAGTTTTTTTCAGCAAAACAATGCGCCAGTTTACACATCTGTTATCGCAATGGCCCGAATCAATGAGATAGGGTTCGCATTGCTTCCTCACGCACCATATTCATCAGATATATCCGGTTGGATTATTTTCTGTTGCCAAACTTGAAAAAAATTGTTTGGCGGCAAAATATGTGCCAGCAGTGAAGAGATGGAATCTGCGTTCATGGCTATTTTAATGAGGTTGACAATTCTTACTATAAAAAGAGCATCGAAACTGAGAAGAGTGTATCGACCAAAAGGAAGACATCTAGAGAACTAAATATATGTTTTTCCAAATTTTTGTGTTTCGTTTGTTAGGTCCGGTACTTCTAGGACTACCCTCGTATATTCTCGAAGCAATCTTTTATTAGGGTGCTCCAGAAATAAAGTTGTTCTTTAAAGCGCCAGCTGGTTCGGATTTTTGGCCTTCCTTTTCCTGTCTTTGTCCTTTGTATCGATAATTAAATCGTGATCTTTTGGAACATATCATGTTCTTTTAAATTAATGAAATGAATAAAATGCCTAACTGCACTGGAAAACGCCAGTTAATGAAAGTAAACATAAATATAATTGAAATGTATGATTGCGCTTACATTTCACTGTTTTATTAACTGCATTGAATAAAGATGCGATGCTAACAGCAGAGAACTGTATATAATTGTTGTTCGCTGCTGTCTCACTTATACACATTTTAGCAGTGGCTAATGCGTGCTACAGGGAACGTGTGTAAGCGTTCGTCGTCCATCCGTGGATAGGAAATGCTGTGTTGGAAACAGTATCCGGTAGTAAGTAATATATACGTATTGGCTTGTCGTCGTGCGTAAGCTGTGGCTACATAGAAACGAATAGAAGACCGTCATCATCATCATCATCATCATCATCATCATCATCATCATCATCATCATCATCATCATCATCATCATACAACAGCCTGTTTCTCGTCCACTGCTGAACATAGGCCTCTCTCAATAATCCCCAATTTTATATCGAGATTTATATCGA
>WYDF02237083.1:0-20916 GCA_009867245.2 Adranes taylori
CTGCTTAAATATTTAATTAATATGGTTACTTCATAAAGCAAAACGATATCCATCCACCTAATTTGTTAATTTGCGTATATACCGCTAGTATATGATAACAAGGGTAACCAGTAGTGCATCAGCGTGATTTCGTGAGTCTCATATGCGTTCTATTGTGTACTTTGTTGCATTCAAATGCATGTTCAGACCATAAAAAATTGAATTCTCTTCAAAAAGTTTGGTAATCTTTATTAATTGGAATAAAATTGTAGAAACAGATCGGGACAATCAGATCTAATACAAGAAATATTTTTTCCTATGGAACATAAAATATTTGAGTTAACTTAATTGATTATTATTGTATTTTTATTAGATTATATTAATTTTATCTGACAATAATAAAAACCTTTATTAGAATTCACTCTGCTATATTAGATGCTTGTTATATAATTTGGCATTGCCGTATATAGCTCCATCTCTCTCACTTTTGATATGGAAGTATACGAGGTCGTTAACTGTGGCGTACGTCTACGTAAACCATTTACGTACATAATCGAAGGACAACACAGGTTATGTGTTTGCTAGATCGTATATAGAAATAATATTTCGACGTTAAAAATGCAATATAAATGTTCCATAAGGAAACTTTAAGAATTAAATTTTAATGTTAATAATGCACAGATAGAAACTCCCCATATTTCAAATTTCTCTGATTTTAATATAGATTATTTTGATATATTGCATTTTAATATAAAATTTTGTAGTTACTAAAGTATCTAGTCACCTAAACGTAAATGACACAATGCAATAGTTGTTACAACTTTGATGAGGCATCAAAATTTGTAGGAAACTTATTTTTTTAAAAAGTTGTTCCATTTCGGGTGACAATGTTTAGTCACTTTGTGATAGCAACATACTAATTTTTAAATAACATTACTTGTTTCTTTTATTTGAAACTTTTAATAAAGGCGCAGTGCGTATTAGTATAACAAATTATGCGGAAATTTGCTTTGATCAATTCTAATTTTACAATAATTATAAGAACACGACAAAAGAATGTTTGTATTTATTTGGTTTTTCTAAGTTGGCATCAGTAAAGTGATGCTCACATTACTCGCTTTGGGCGTGTTTCTAAATTCAACACTGGATCTAGCGCTTGGAACAGAAATCTAGCCATGCATTTGTTTATTCAGCGCAAGTTTCTTACATGCCGTCTCTATATACAGTGCTATATAGCTGTAGAATCTAAAGCTAGCATTGCTTCTAGCGATTATAAATTCTGTTGGGCCGCCAGGTTTCTTAACCGTTTATGTTCTTCAATCTTTCTTAACACATGTTTTTTGTAAGTTAAGAAGTTCAATACAAAAATTTTGTTAAATAGCGTCATTTGTAATAAATTTATTATTATTAAGCATTGAACTCCTTTATAGGAGTTATTCTTATTAACTAATTCAGAAAAAATTCCAATAAATGACGTAACCTATAAATAATCTAGCGAAATTCTACAAATTGTTTCTTTATTACAGCAATTTTTCATCTAGCGCAAAAATTCATCACTCCAAGTGATATTTAACGTTAGAATCTAATCCTGAATCTTTGACTCACTTTAGAAACATACCCTTTAAAATTAGTGGCTGATAGAAATGCACGGTGTAACAAATTCGTAATTTTTTAATGTCTCATTTTTGTTGCAATTTTTTTCACAATTCACCAAGTAGTTGAATTGTATGACATATGCTTAAAGAAATGTTTCATTACTCTCTTTGCACTTGAAGACCTAGGGTGAAACACGTTTTTTTCTACTGAAATAGGTATTTGTCCTAAAAAAATAAGTACCTACGTATTTATATTTTTATTAAACTCTTGTAATTTTTGTATACTTACTGTAATAGCATTTTGCCGGGAAGAAAAATAAACCCTCTCCCAATACGGTATCCATATTCCTTTTATTCTTCTTCAGGATAACCAAGGTAGAAACCCAAGCCCCATTAAAGGTGTTTCTCTACATGACAAGTCTTGGGTACCCTTTACTAATCTTCAGCTCTCTGATGGGTCGTATTTTAATTAGAGCTTGTTTTACATAACGATCATTTAGAAACTTCGACCAATCCGTGATCATATAATTGTCTACTTTTTCTACATCAAATGGAGAAGGCTTCTAGCGAGAAGTTTTTATTTCGGAAATCCAATCTTTTGGTAATTTGGCAGGTATTTTTATTAAGTATTCCCATGCTTTGTCCCACTATTATTATTATTAATTTAGTGAGATAATTATTCGTTTCATTTTAACTCTTCTTAGTAAGTCGATGACAAATGAATTTAAATAAAACAAGTGAAATTGTCTTTTAATAATTTTATTGTTTCTTTACAATAGATCTTTACAGTCTTACAGACATTTTCTTGCATTCTTAGTATGTATTATTTGTTAATTTATTACTAACAACAAATAGTTCAGTACAACAAAAAAGTCGAAGAAAATGTATTACATATAACAATAACAACGAATTTCACGATTGGTGTTCCGTTATTGGAAACGTTTCGCTCAATATATTCGGATCGCAGAAGATGAGGTAATTTCCCTAGTTTGTAATTGAATTATAAACAAGCATTCAGTATGGTTTCCTAATACATAACAATTATATCTTCTCATCATAAAACAACTGAATGTTATGGGCATTTATTTTAGGAATAAATAGTCTCCTGTTGATCCTCGATTGATTTGAATAAGTTGATATAGATATATCAAATTGCTTTCCAACATATTGTTGTTGATAGAATCATAGTATAATACCAGTGGATCCAGTAATTTCAGTATGTCAGTGTCTTTCATCTTAATTTCGAAAGCAACTATTCAGGAGTTGATCTGAAGATAGTTTAAAAATTTCAGATAGTTCACAAATACGTCGCACATTTTTCATTACTTGGTCAAGACAGAAATATAGGATCCATTGGAAGAATATTTACTACGTTATTTGCCACTTACAGAATAATGGTTAGAATGTAATTATAGTTTCAACGCTTCTGGACCATCTTTATACAATATAGGCTCGCTATATAGGTTCTATCTTATGAAGATGGCCCGTAGTGGTACATAGCGAAGTAATGTCCCTCCAATTGATATGCTTCCATGAATTACTACAACACCAACTCAAAATTTTTTGACAGAATTACAGATTGCCGAGAATCTTTTAAACAATACTAATTTTAATACTGTTTATAATAGAGTTATTAAAAGTTGCTTATAAAGCTAAAATTCATAAAATTATAAATAATATAAGGACATTTATAATGGTATTGGTATTCAAAGGTCCTAGACTAAAGTGATCCTAGGAACATATATGTGGCTATAATACAAGTTTCTGTGCACTCACTACAAGCATAAATATTTTGCAGACAAAAAACTAAATAGTTGAATTACTGGATCCAATGGTATCATGCTTATTAAAATATCATTGATTATAAGTAGTAGAAGAGCGCAAAAGGATATACGAAGAAAACGTACATCAAGATACCATAGCTGGCGTGAAGAATTGCACTTTTCACAAATGGACATGTGATAAGTTTCATGCACTTCTACTATTTGGGCAAGTCCAAAGCCGTTGCATGTGAAAACAGCGAAGTTTGATAGAAAAATTAATATTTACCGCTGGTAATGAAGTTATTTAATGTTCTTTACCAAAATGATTTTCAAAATGACATCGTTACTTATAAAATTCACATATAACATCATACTGAAATTAGAAATCTTGAATTTATAACAAAAAATTGTAAACAACTGTATTGAACATATTAAAATTTAAAATACCGAAGAGAGTAAAGGTAAGCATTTACTATCATTTTGTAGTACCAACTATTGGTACTATCAGCTGTAAAAGTAGCGAATTAAGTTCGAATAAATGAAAATAAATATGACAGCTTTGCAATAGCGTAAAAAAAGGGTTGACAATTTGTCTTAGAAGTAAAATGGTAATTCAATGATACGTCTTCCAAACGATGTTACGGTTTGTTTGTAAATCAAATTTTTAGACCTATTAAAACAATCTGAATGTTATTTTAATAATGCAAGGTTGAAAAACTAATATTCCAGAGTAAAAAATTATATCCATAATTAAAAAAATACAGACTCTAGATTTACGTTAACGTTAGAGAATATTTTAAATCTTCATTATGCCATAATAGTGATATTTTATATTAAGATTTATAATTATGCAATTGGAAGTACTGTAGTCACTTTTATCATACACATATGAATAAACAACTCTGTTATTTTATCATTTGTATTCAGCGCTGACAATAAAGCTTTATTATTTCTGACGGATTTGAAAGAAAATTCAACACATAAAACAAATGTGTCGAGTGTAAAGCATTAAAAATAAAGATTATAGACCGTTGCAAACATTGTAACCATTAGCGAACGCAGTTCCTAGGAGCTTTGAAATCAAGGGGGGGGGGCAGCCGTTTGTCATTATGTGCTCAAGAAAAAATAAGAGGGAAAAGCTGCCCCGCCCCTGTGTACGCCCATGATTGTACGAGAAATAAAAGAACAGTAAAATTGAATGATTTAGAACGTCGCAAAGAATGATAATAGACGCTAATGTAGCACATAATTGGACAAAATTTGTGCAGCAATGTAATATTTTATTAATGAGAAGTAGAAAAGAAAATGAAACAAATAGGTCGATGTTTGAGCTTTTCTTGAATTATTATCATATTGTATTTAAAGCTGATGCTGAATCCCTTCATATGTTACATTAAAATGAAAACAAGTCCGCCCAAGAGAAGTCCGTCGATCATATAAAATAACTTTCGTCCAAGCTGTTGGATCAAGCGTTTAAGGCATATGTATTTTAGAAAACCAATACTTAACAAAACGACCAGTACCGGATTAAAGTACTTTTTATTCTGAAGAATCGTATAGCCTTCGTAAAGAAAGGAAACAATCACGGTACACTTAATTACATAAACCCATATTGTCCAAAAACTAAAAGGTTAAAATAATTCAGATTCATAGGTCTCTTAAGTCTCAGAGTAAGTAATAAGTCTAAAAGCATTACAAAATACATAGTATATTTAGAAATATTATATTCTAAATATATTGTAAAACATAAATTTAGTACAATCTCCATATTCTCAAATAAATTTGATAAAAATCTCATTGCCTTTTTTAAAATATGTGCATTAAAAATAAAATAATAGTATACAAAAATACACGATGTAAATTTTGAATTCCATTCTTTTAAAACTGCTTTATATTAAGTAGACTTAATATCTTTGACTGAGTAAATAAATTTATTATTGAAAACGTAAAATTCATTGTTTAAAACATTGTCACAATCGTCTATTACATTTCTAATTATACAGATTTACCAAAATCACTAATTTCGTGGGTGGCTAAGAAAATTATATAAATCAAGTTTCACATATTGCTAGATAAATTTGAGTACAAAACAAAAACAATAATTAATAAAATAGAAATAAATTTAATGTAGTACGAGAAACAAATTCAGTAAAATCACACACACAAAAATTGTCTTGAAATCTCAGCGTAAAAAAATGAACTTGAAATGAATTATGCCAATAATTTTCAACCAATTTCCATAAAGATATTGCTTTATTCATAAGAATGTATTAGCATGGTAAGTTTTTTTTGTACGTCAAGATTTTACTTAACTTGCTTCCACATGTCTTAATTTTCTTTTTTTGTGTAATTTCAAAACTATCATACAAATAAATATTTATTTTTACGTAAATAAAATACAATGTTCCAACACCCTGCTATATTTATTAGTGAAACAAGTTTTATTTGTACTATCTTGCTTTGAAGCAGTAAACGCTTCACTTTTAAAAATTAAAAATATTATTACAAATATAGGTCATTTCATGGAAAGGTCATTTTTTCAGATTATGAAAAATATATTGAACATTTAGTAGATTCTTTTTCACGAAGCAATAGACAGAATAAGTTGCTTGCTTACTTGATGCCTAACTATTGCGTTTTCAACATATAATTTAATTGGCTCATCAATGTTTTAGACCTGTACGAAGCTACAGAATATTTAGGGTTTCCTTCTCTGTATAGAAATTGGTCCATCTGTTGGTTGGTGAAAAATAGTTTAGATGAATGAAGTACATACATATCCTATACCCATACAATACATAACATAATTGAAAGTAAACACGTTAATAAGCTAATCGAGGGACAAGTTGGATTTTAATATAACTCAAAATATATCAAAAGAAACTTTTGATGAGCCCAAATTAATAACGGGTTTGAATAGAATGACACGAAAGTGGACACCTTAATTTAAAAAAAGTGATTGAATCAAATTATCGTAATTTAATCGATCAAAGTTTGCTGTATATTATCAATGTTTACAAAAAACAAAAATGGATGTCATTTTAAAAAATTCTGGGTAATTTCTAAAAACTCATATTTAAGGAAACTCAATAAAATTTTTAATGCATATCTTTCTTTACAATCCAATAAGTCAAAACAGTAACCAATATAACAATAAAACTAACATTTCAATAATGTTCTAAATTTATAACATGGATATTAATACTTATTAGACCATAAAACAAGTTACTGCACATGAGAATGTTTGCTTTTGCGCATTATTTGTAACAATGTACTCATAGCTCTAAAACTTGCAAACTAATAAATATTTTCGAATGTTGGATTTAATATTCTGATCTGATTGAAACTCGGACATTATTACTATTACAATTTAATTTTTATTATTATGATTAAGCGTTTTAAAATATAGCACTTAATTCAACTAGCTCGAAACCAAAACGTATTTATATGATAGTTTATATGATGTAAAATTGGATAATATTTTCGTTATAGGTACAGCTTACGAACTGTTTTATAATTAATTATGTTTTATTTTAATAAAAACATAATTCATGTTAACATATCTCTATATATTAATAAATATTTTCATGAATAATTCAGTTTCGTATGAAATAGTCATGAAATTGATTGAAACTAAAAAATAGTTATATTTCAACAAGGTATTAAAAAATAATTGTCTATTTTAAGACCTAGTTGATATTAATGATTTGATGAACTTAAAAAAAACGTTGACGAATTTTTAATATATTTATATATTAATGTGATGATGACACAATCGAGCAAATAGCACTTCTATCAGTAACTGAAGTAACGTTTACACCAATAACATTTCTCAATATTTTTCTTCGTCATATGTGACGTTTTATAACAATGTTTCCAAATTTCTAACCCAATTAATTTAAATCTTTGATTATTTAAAATAGTATCTATAAAAAGTTGGTCTCGTACTTGGGAATTTATTTCAACAAAACATTTTAAACAATATGAAAAGATATTTCAAACTGTGGTATCCATTTGAGGTTTTAAGACTATTTTTTGTACTGTCGTAACATGATTTTTTCTGATTTATGTCATCATATCATACATGATACTAAATGTTGATAGATAAAAGATCTAATTATTTATTTACAACCTTCGATAATAATTTCTACGATTCGAGAAACAAAAGTCATAAACCAATGCGTAATATCCTAAATTCAATAATTTATTGTTGGATAATATAACGTACAGATTATAAATAGATTTCATGAGCGATAAAAAAGTCCACATTGAAATATTTCGTCAAATTTACACTTTCTTGAACACTTTCTATTATAATGCAGCAAAAACTTACGTAGTGTTCGGGCTCATAAATATGACACAAACTAGAGAAAAAGATCAAATGAAGAACTACACCACATGTTCAAGAGATAGATGATTAAAGTTCGAAAATTTTAGTGGGCACGACATCTTACGATAAGCAAACAAGTACCAAAAAGTTTGGCCATAACGAAACGAAAAGATGATCATGTACGTGCCAGGGGGCAGTTGAAGCTGCCAAGGGAGCTTTTAAATTCAGGAAGTCCTTCACATCTAGTGCCACAAACTTTGCGCGACTCTAAATCAAATAAAAAGCACAAAATGTGTTCCTATCTGAACCCTTCATTTATCTCAGATATATAATTTCGGAAGAACTACAAGTTCTATAATAAATAGATCTATATACCAATAAAATGAATGGACATTCTGTAAATTTTAATATGCAATTAATTTCATAAAATACGCCACACTAGGCAGAAAAAAAATGGTTCAATGTATCGTTGATAAAAATCAGTCCAAGAGGACATCAAGTATAAAATATCAATTAGTCGCTAATGTTATTTAATGTAAATGTTGCTTTCTACTATTAAGAATAATAAGGTCCCATTTTCTCTTATACAAAACCATTTATACTATCGCAAAGAAATTTAAATTTATACTGAAATTATAATCTACCGAGAAAAAGTTGTAAAAGCATTATTTTTATACAAAAATTGTTTAGTACAAATAAATTTTAATTTAAGAACCTTACATTATAATTAAATTAATAATTTATGTAAAAACAGCTAATTTTTTTATTAACCAATATTATTACAAGGACATAGTGAAAAAACTCTCTACCTGACAACGCACATATAAAGATTATTCAGTCAATTTTATTGGGTTGTGGAGTTGTGGTGTGAGTGGTGTTGCGATTACTAAACCTTGTGGAATACCATTTAATTGATCGAATGATGAAGGTAAATATAGAACTATGGATTATACCTACAACCAGTTAAAATGAAAAATTCATCGTGATATTAAATCTTTATATTCAAATTATAACCAGAAGATGATGAAAAACAAAATGAAACGAGAACGCGTATAAAACTTCTATAATACGCTCTCACAAATCTAGTACTTCCAAAAGCCAAAGTTATAAATATTAGGAGTTCATATTCATAACATTTGTAGAGAACAATTTTTGCGTAATAATTTTTAATAATTCTATAAATCTTTAAATTTACGATATGATCTGAATGATCATTTGCCATATTCTCCGAACCTATCCCGATTTTTCACTAATTTCTAAAAAACCAACTTCAAGAATGATTTTTATCCAAACATTAACGTACAAGCATAGTTTCAATAACTCAATAAATATTATACAAATAGCATCAAACATTTTCAAAATATCCTAAAAGAAACAAAAGAAATTTTACAAAAAAAAATTGTTAGGAATAAAACTTTTCACTTTGCCCTCACGCATTAAAATGATCTTAAAATATTAGAAACAAAAATGTAAAAAAGCTATTTTAGTTGCCAAAATTTAGGTTGAAATTTTTTAAAGAATTTAAAAATGGATTACAATTTCACGCGTAGTATAATCAGTCAGGTAAAAGTGAAAATAGACATTAATGATCGTTAGAGTACAAAATGATAACGCGCTATCACTTATATGCGTACGACCATACATCCGCTTCCTACCAATGTAATTAATTTAAATTGTTCGCAAAAAGTTTCAATCCTAAAATTTGACATCAAATACAAATCTGACAAAAGACATGTACGAATACTGAAGTCTTAAAATGTGTACATATTCTAGTATTAAATGATGTCAAAATAAAAATTAGAAACTCTGTCAAACGATATTAGTATAAGTCAACGTTGTCGTAGAGTGCACTACTATTAACAATTAAAGGATGTGTTATTAAAATGTGTAAGCAGCAAGCGTACACGTTCCTGCACAAACCGCTCCACCGCCATCGTTGCTGCTCTCCACATACATTCACACACATACACACTGGCTTGTTGGATTCGGTCTTACCAAAATGTGTATCCGGTTGCCGGATCAGTACCGCCCGTCAGAAATGAGCCCTTCTTCTGGCCGAGAGCGGCTACATGATGTGCAGCACCAGCCATTGCCGCCAGCTGTGCAGCAGTGGCAGGCGTTGGTACGCCCGGCGGCGGAGCCGGTGGCAGCACCTGCTGCGTTATACCGTCGAATCTAGCACCGGCATCATAACCATTCTAAAATTTAAAAAATATCGCAATTTTACATGCAAATTATAATATAATGGTATGTCAACTAAAAATCCGGAACTAATCTCCGCATTCATGATTTATTATTATTTTAAATATTCACTTTGGTGCATATCATAGTCATTAGCATGTATAAATTACTGATGTGTCGTTCCTTAAAGAACGTTTTTTTATTAAGGTACGCTTGGAACGCGATGTACCTCACGTCATTTGATAGAACTTGTTCCCATTTGGAACCTATAATACATCGATTCCATGAATTCTTTATTATAAAATTGTTTTTCCGTCATCCCTTTCTCGATAGTTCATTGAAAATTAACTTAATAATAAATAGAATACGGTTTCTACTTCGAACGCAGTAGCATAGTTTTCCACCTTTATGGGAGCAGCAAGAGAATATTTAATTATACACAACAAGAGAATATGTCAAAGAATATTTAATTATATATTTATAATTATGAATGCATGCACCAGTACACACATTTCCACATAGCATACGGAGCCAAAAATATACAGGTCCAGGGTTCATTGTATATTTTGTGGGACGGGAATTCGGGTTCCACATTTGGAAACGATTCGTCAGGTTACAAGTATGGAACCAGAATTCCCATCACTAGCATAATTTAAATGAGCAGTTTGAAATTGACAAAATTTCTGTGGAATTCTATGTGTTAATTGCGATGTCGTTTCAGTTGCCACCTACTCTCGTGAACTGGTCTAAAGATTATACTGGTCGACATAATTTTTTTCACAAGATATCTAAATAGTAATTCGAGTGCATTTTTGTATCCTGAATTCAAATATGTAATCAGAATTTTTCCATCGGGCACAGTTTCTGTGTGACAGCCGCTTTTCAAAAACTGCTTTTAACGTTATCTTTGCCCTTTCATATAAACATTTAATTTATATTTAGCGGTTTTATTCAACTCATATTTAAAGGAATGATATGCTGTTTTACTCAGAAGTACAGGACTGATTCTGTATGTTTCGAAAGTAGGGGGACATGACGTACCCTAGTTCCGACATACACAGACCTATTTGCAAAAACGTCGGCAGTATTGCAGTGGACATGAGCGTGTTGTGTTAGTACGAATATAGCTTTAAGTTGCACTGATTCTGATGAAACGGAAAATGTTGTAGTCGATAACAGAAGGGATCTTACATATGAAGTCAGTGTTTCATCTTACATATGAAGTCAGGAGTTAGTGGAACTGTGTTTTGTAACCTTACTTTCCAAATGAACAAGATAATGACGGCATCAGGGATTTAAACAGCAATCTGAAATTTTAAATTCTAGACTCGAACGAATGGAATTTATTCCAAAACGATGCTAGAATAAGTAGTTATCGTGACAATCATAGTGATTTCAAACACTACTTTTCTGAAGAACATGGAATTGTGTATAATATTTCCCCTCTAAAGAAAACTTTTGAGTATCAACATCGGCCAGATGAATGGCACCAGTCCAAAGTTAATTTCAAAGCTGTGTTGCTACATATTGGCAATAAACTTCCATCAATACCATTAGTGCATTCCGCTCATACGAAAGAGATTTATGAAAATATGAAACTAGTGTTAGAGAAAATGGAATATGAAAAATATAAATGGTATATATCTAGTGATTTGAAGGTTAATGCTTTAGTGCTTGGTTTACAACTCGGGTACACGAAATTTTGGTGTTGTTTATGACAATGGGACAACAGAGATAAAAAGAATTACTACGTTACAAAATTGTGGCCTAAACGCAAGGAGAAAAATGTGACACGTCCCTTTAGTTAATCCTAAAAGAATATATTTACCTCAATTGCATATTAAACTGGGATTGATGAAAAATTTTGTCAAACCACTGGATAAAAACTCTGAGTATGCTTGTACTTAAAATCAACATTTTCCAAAATCAGTCATGCTAAGCTAAAATAAGGGAGTTTTATCAGGCCACAAATACGATCTCTAATGACTGATGAACGTTTCGATGTACTATGAAATTCAATGGAAAAAAACAGCTTGGCAGTCATTTAAAAATGTGTGTTTGAATTTTCTTGGAAACCATAAAGCAGAAAACTATCGTGATGAAGTGGAAGATCTTTTAAATTTATATAAAACTATGGGGTGCAACATGTCCTTAAAAATGCATTTCTTAAGAGTCTCACGTATTTTTATCAGCAAATTTTTACAAAGGAATAAAGGTACCATGGTAAATAGAGTTTTAACATGCTGGCTGACTATTGTTGGACCAAAAAGAGAAGTTCCAGATACAAAACACATTAGAAAATCACTAACTACTACTTTCTAAGTCAGCCAGAATAAAGGCATATTATTTTCAGTTATACAGCTAGTTATAAGTTATAAAAAGTTTAAATGAGCGTAACAAAAATCTCCTGCCTGATGGCAAAAATTCGTAAGTAGATTTGTAAACTTCCAGCTTCTTTACTGTTCTTTTTGTGAAAGAAAAAAAGTAATTTTTGTCGACCAGTGTTATTAAACAATTTCAATGACCGTTAATGAACCAAGGAGGGTAACAAATTGTTTAAAAACCTATCATTAAAGTCAGTTTAATTATTTCCTGCAACTTGCTGCCACCTGAGATTAAGTATGTATCACTCATCAATTCATACATAGATTCTAACGACCCAATCTTTCGTTCAACGCTCAACATGTCTCTTGTTAGGTTTTTAAAGAACGCTTCAAAACTTCTGGATTGATTTTCGCACTTTTTTGCATAGACATATTATATTCTGTAACTCACAGCCATCTGAGATTAATAATACCCAGCATCTAGCACAACAAAAATTTATTTCTATTATAATTATTCAAAGTCATAAATTGTCTTTTGAGTTAGCCACTTTAAACAGCTCTCATAAATTAATTTATGAAAGATAACAAAATTTTAGTTGTAACTAAATATGAAAATTTTCCGGATTTTTAGGCGAGACCAATATAAATACAGTGTACTATAAATAAAAAGAAACATAAAAACAACATACTGGAATCATAATCGTTGGTCTAATTTGCGTTGGTTGCATAGCATATGAATAAGCGCCAAGCGTTGGATAATATTGAATTGGAGTATACGTTGGATAACCCAAATAATTCGGATATCCTGTAGCGTACATCGTTGCACCGGGTTGATACATCTGCAAGTGAAAAACTTTTATTTATTTACTTATTTATTACGTGTCATACCTGAATATAAATAGAGAAAATGTAATTGTACAATACAAAATAGTTCAAAATACATTTCAACGAAATTAAAGTCAATGAAAAATCTTTTTAAGTATCAATTATTCATAAATTTCCACACAAATCCATAACATAATAATGTAGAACAAAATGTTAACATGGAAATCGTATTTTCTTATTAAAAGAAGAACTGAAAGAACTGTAAAAACAGTAAAAGGTTTTAAATATATTTATTTATTTTTATGTGTTTATTTATTACTGCCAAATAGTTACAACAAATACCAGCAGTTATATAAATAACTGCTGGTATTTAAAGATTATAAAATTGTAACTTTTCCATATCAAGGATTTCCAACATGCAAGGACATGAACGTCGCATTGGAAGCGTTATATAAGTAGATTGCAATAATAAGCAGATTCGGTCAACTTTCGTAAACATAAATACCAGTATGAGTAGTCAGCGAATCCGTTTGACAAATGTCAAAAGAAAAAAATTTACCCAATGACAAGCATTTATTAATATAGTAGTAAGAACAAAACTTTAGTCAGGACAATTTAGTGAGAGTCCTATGGTCGATGTGCTACATACATGTTGTGTTGTTGCCCATCTCAAAAGGTGCAACAAGGGTGCAATATGCAAGTCGGCTGTTGTAGTGATTCTTTAATGCATTTCATATATGGAAAACCACTTTCACATATGTATGTGCTATCTATCAAGCATTGAAGTATTACAAATTGATTTAAGTTTGGCTGGTTTCAATGACTAGCATCTTTATTTTTTTTTATCTATATCTATAAACGGGTAACCCCATTACAAAGAAAACTAGTAGATATAATAATAGAATGATAACGCACAGTGTATAAGAGTATTAAAATACGAAGAACAGTAAGTATTTAATATTTAATAATTATGATAAGTTATTTAACATCAAATTGGTTTAATTAGATCAAATTGGTTTATTATTGAGAGACCCCGATTGAGAAGGGTATGTTTACTGTAATTGGTGGCAGGAACTCGATGTGGAATTTGTTCGTTGATTTTAATTCTCTTTGAAGAACTTTCTATTTGATTTGGCTTAATAAAGTATCACAGTCAATTGATTCATCGATTAACCACTGTATGAAACAAATATGTACTAATTCCTCCTATATTCCTGAGAAGCTATTTTAAGGGCTCTTTTATAGGCTCATAGTTATGATTACTACAGGTGATAGATATTTAATTTAAATGCAGTGTCGTAAACATAGGTTTTGGACTCTTTCAATTCTGATCTTATATACCAAACTGGACTCGCGTATTCCAAATTGGATCTCCCAAGTGTCTCATAAGGTCACTGCAACTTCTTAATGCAAATCGAATCATTTTTCTAGCTTTAAGTACTATATAGTTAACATGTTCATCAAGATAATTTTGGTTACTATAAGAACACCTTCACCTTTTTCTTACTGGTATGGATATTTCTATCTTGACGTAACATTTTATATTTGATGAATTCCATGTCCAAGATGTCTTCGTTTAACCGATGATGTCCAAGATGTCTTCGATGACTATATCATATGAACAAGTATTAATATTATTTTGAATTTCTCTCATTTCGGTTCTTAGTCCGCCTACATTCTGAAAGTATAGTAACAGGATCTAATTTTTTTTTTGTTTCTGATGTTATATTATTAATATATTTAATAACCCAATCATGGGAACCTAATGTATTTTTGGATTTCATTTCGTTTTGTGCTGATTTATATACTCTCCTTTGCATCCTTGTTTGATCCCGTAATAAATCGTACCAAACGCAATTGATTTTGACTTTTCAGAACTTTCCAGACATCGTTCGGAGAGCTTAATTTTATTTGAAGTGGTCTTAATTTGTTGCTACTTCTTTTACCTATCCTTCTGACTGTCTTCATTTCTAGGTCACTAAAATCCATTTTATAAAGTAAACTCTTTGCCAGGTTTAGGTCAACATTAATTCTTTCAGATATATTATTGGATTCAGATTCACCAGCATGGAAAACCATTATATTATTTGATTTTCCGTGTGAATACTGACTTCTTGTACTATATTGGATATTCAGTCTGTGTTCTTTTTATTTATTTCCTCCTGTAGTACCTGAATTTCATTTCTTTAATTCATTATTGTCGTCAATTTGTAGTTGCAGTGCATTTAATATATTATTATAGTTCTTCTCCATGGATACCAGCTTATCCATTAGGTCTTTGTTTGTGAAATCATTTTTATTTAGGCTCCCGGATATGAAGGTTCAATTACTGAACAATTCATGTCCTCGTCAACGTCAATTGATTTATTTCCATCACATTTTTGGCAGCACAAACTTCCTTCATCATTACCTAACTCTGTGATTTCATCTATAAATAGATTGCTACATTTTTAGTGACACCAGGTGAGGCAATTTATGTAGCGACTGGAGTATTCCAATGATTTTTTGATAGTTTTGTTGCATTTATTGCACATGTAGTTTTTATTTTGTGAGCTGGTTTTTGCCATATTATGTTTTGAATACATTGGAATTATTTAGACGTATTATAATATAATCAACAACACCTGGTATATCGTAGTGGAAACTCTGAACGCCTCACGTCACATTTTTGACGTTATATGGAAAATTGAATCAACACAATATATAAAATCCAATAAAATCGTGAAAACTGATTTAGTTTAAAGATGGCACTAACCGATTTTAGTATTAGTGTACCATACTATTTATTTCCTCATTAATTTCACAAAACACCAATCGCAATGCGCAACCACATGTGTCAAGAATTCAAGGTGCGTCGGTGCGATTTATATAATCTAGACCGAACAGTTCAAATTGTAGGTATAATTATTGTTTTCCAATTGTAGCACCAACAAGTAAGTTTCTGTAAACCTATGCGTGCTTTTCAGCGTTTTAGTTTTCTTGAATCGTGTGTTGAAGTCTTCAATGAATATTGAACTGAAATCTGAAAAAACCCCTTCGCTGCCATGTAGACGCCAAGGGAAATGTGTCAATTCAGTTTTCCAAAGATTGCTTGAAAATCTTTGAAAACTTGTTTCTTGAACTTGTTTGTTGCTAGAAAACTTGTTTCGAAATCGTTTACAATTACCACCACGTCTGACACCCCCTTGAAAAATCAGGTTTTCTCGTAAAGAACATAAAATTGTAAAAAATCACTTAAATACACACAGCCACCTTAAATGGCGTAGTAACATAGTCTGGGGATTCTGCCTAATTTTTGAGCAAAAAGTTTGATTTCGTTCTATGATAAGTTTCTAACTCTGTCATTCGGTTTATTGAAGCAGATTGCAATATAAAATACCTCCGATATACTGCACAATTCTTCGAAACTGATACCTACAAATCGAACAGGTCTCTTCTCATTAGGTGGTCATATCCACACGCTCTATTCTTTGAGTAATCATAGCGAACCAAAACGAGAGAGCACACGGAAGAATTGCGCATACTTAAAAAAAACTATGTCAGACGATTCATCACATGTTTCAGAAGCGTGACTAGCTGTCCAAAGGAAAAGTTGCATGTGATGTGTAGGCAAAAGTGTCATTGGTTTTCATAAGTGTCATTGGTTTTGTCATGTAGAACGAAGCATAGTAAGAAAGACTAGAAAGACTGTTACAAATCCCATCCTACGCTTCTTTCACGACGCGCCCATATGATCACTAACGCAAATGATTAATCAGCTGTTTTCAAGCGCGACACGAATACTCAAGGATGGAACGTGTGTGTATATGGCCAGCTAATCAGGGCTTTTGGTACAAACATAACATGGAAACGCTTTCTATAACTGTTCTAATCAGCGATTTTCCTACTTCCATGATCCTTCTCCGTAGTCTTCCTAATAGTATATTTTTGAAGTAAAATGGCTTGACGGAAAGGCTTCTTTGCCTTTGCAAGTAGAGATTCCATTCCGAATATTCGAATATTTGAACACCTAATACATCCGCCGTTTCTAACTATTCATTATTCGAATATCTGTAAAATTATTCTAATTTTATTTGTTCATATTTGAAGTAAAAATATATACTTGTCGCTCAGCTCTAGAAATATCAACGCCAGTGTAAAGATTTTTAAAGACATTGGCTTATACCATAAAACCATTCAAATACAATACAGAAGACCACTGGCAGCGCGTCAGCAGTCTTTTGTTGGATTTTTTTGCAAAGTTCTTTATTTATTATCATTCAATATTTAAACAGTTTTCAAAGAAAAAAATACTTCAAACGGGCGGATTATTAGAGCGGGCGTCACTAGAATAAATTATGCTTGCATATTTTGGCCATATGTAGTAGGTTTCAGTAAGTTTTAAACTAAACAGTCATCGGTGGAATGCAAAACTGCCAATACCGCGTAAGAAATTCAAGATTTTGAAAGTTAGTGCATGCCAAAAAATGACTTTCCAAAATTTAAAATTAATTACACTAAAATCCAATAAGGCCAAAAAAATTCTAAAAATATATTTTCATTGATATAATTAAGGAGAATGATCTCCGAAAGTTTCATAGAGATCAGAAATGGTCAGGTTAAATTTTGAAATTTTTTTGTTGATTTGGCATGGAATGAGTTTAATTACCGATTAATGCTCCTTAAAAATCAGCATCTCTTTCTATTTCACAATTGAAATATATTTCTTCTCAAAACGGTATTGGCAGTTCCGCGTTCCGCCGATGACTGTTTAGTTAGTTAACTACTGATCCCATTAAGGTCCCACTCTGTAAATTTTAGAATTTAAAGCGTAGGACACTGTAAAAAACATATACTATTTTCAAAATTCTTAACAAACACCATCAAAAAATTTTTTTGAAGTCAAAATTTTTGTTGACCCAACATGTTCAATTTCGCATACCATATTAAACCTTATGAAATTCCCTTTAAAATAAGGGGTCAAACAACGTAATAGAAACACTCCTAATAGAAGTAATTCAAGATTTTAAAAGTTAGTGCCTGCCAAAAAATGACAATTTTTCCAAAATTAAAAAATTTATTACACCAAAACCCAATAAAATAAAAAAATTATAAATATAATTTATATCATTGAAGAGAATAATTCCAGAAATTTTCATAAAAATTTAAGATGGTCAGATTGAGTGACAGGTTGATTTGGCATGGCACCCAGTAATAATTTTTAGTTTATTTTTGACAACTGATTATTTTCAGTTAAAACATACATTATTATTATTTTTCTGCAATGTCGTAAAGAATCAACGGCATCAGCATTATTAAAGCATTTAAAATCGCAGTGAAAGCATAAATCATAACAAGAAGAACGATGACTCAATTCAAAATGAAAATTTGAAGAAGAATAAATCTAAAAACCAAATCAAATCCCAATATCCAATTTTGTAAAAATAACAAAGGAATCTTTGAATAAGATATTATCCAGAGTCTCAGATGGACAGTATATTAATTAATGCTATTCAAAGGCTGTTAATGGCTACATCAATTCAAACGGATACAAAATGGCAAGAATTCCAACTACTGTAACAAAAATATTATCGAATTTTATAAACAGAAGAAAAGATGAACTGAGAACCAAGATTGATACATTAAAAAAGGAAAAGCGGTTATTTTCAATCACGATATAGTGTAGACGAATGGACTATCAATTCTATTGTCATATATTTGAACATAACGGTGCATGTTCTTTCAATGGACAATAAGAGTTTTGTGTTAGGATTGTCTGAAATTAAAAGGAAAGCCAGTGTAGAAAATATCAAGATGTTGGTTGAAAAAAAACTAGAGGAGTTTGATACTGATATAAAAACAATGGCGCAGCCGTAACGAAGAAAGATGGTAACTATTTGAATATAATTAATTAGCTGTGCCATAATCACTGTTTGCATTTTGAAGTCATGTACTGTTTCTATAATAATGCCAACACACAGAGACAAGAAGAAGAAAGTGAAAGTGACTGAAATTTGTTGTGACAATAAGTTGATAATGCTGAAGTTGATAATAATGAAGATAGTGATAGTGACGAAAAAAGCGATGAAGCTGATGAAGATACTGAAGGAGACCAATACATTCAAAGATGTTTTTGTTACTCTCTAAATATGGAAAAAGTCGAAGAACATTACAATTTGATGGAGAAAAATTGCAAAGATATCTTAAAAGAAAATTTAAAAAAAATAAGAATGTTCAAGAAATCATCAGTAAAAATTCACAATTGCAAGAAAATGTTACGATTGTTGTGTAGTAGATAAAGTTGTTCATAATCAATTTTGTAGTAATAAGATATAGAGTGCCAAAAGTTGCACATATATTTGTATAAATTAGTTTCGATATTATAGGAATGTCGATATTATAAGTCTTACTTTAAATCAATTAAAAAATTGGATTATTGTACACTGCAGTCAGCATTATAAGTTATTCGAAAATGTTACACATTGTACGTAACTAGGTTAGTAAGAAATAAACCAACTAATTTCATAAAATGATGTGATGAGTAAATAAATTTAATATACACTTTTGGCTCTGATTTAGAAGAATTGTCTGGTCCAAATTCAGATCTGCAAAAAGAATTTGAAGTTGCAATTTCTTCAATAGTTGAGAAGCACAGTTCTTTCAATGACGATAAAATCCTGAAGGATTTAAAAGCCTTGATGCATTCTACAAAAGGTCTGATAAATTAGCAATATTGATCAACATATTGTTCTTCAAAAATCGTCGAATATATTCGAATTGGTTTAGTATTTTCAAGTAGAATAGTTGACCACAACGAATAGTTGGAAACTTTAATCTAGAGCTACCTATTTATATTGCATATAGCTGCCATCAAAAAAATATACACAGCCGAAGTATATGTCCAAGCTAATTCAATATAACCTCAAAATTCCATTTACATTTGATTGTGGTTTATCCACTAAGCACTATATGAAACAATAATATTTCGCTGGAATTACAAGTTCGTACCAGTACCAGTCTCGTACCAGTCTCGGCACTGATATCAGAACAAACCACCAAAGACGAAAATTGCCAATGCCGAGCGCCAGATAATCAAAGAAACAAACAAGTGACATAATATCGCGAGATTGAATTATGTTTGAGTAAATCAAAGCTCTTATTTGAAAAAATTTACACGACTTGATATTGGGAGTGAGTATGTTAGTTTCTGCATTTTTTGCGTAAAGAGTAGCTAACAAAGTGTCTAGCATTAATTGGCGCTCAAAATCATAGATTTTATTTAATTAAGAAAACTTGTGAAGTAGATAAAGTTGTTCATAATCATTTTGTAATAATAGAATATAGACTGCCAGAAATTGCACATACATTTGTATAAATTAGTTTCTTTCAATATATAAAATACTGATATTATAAGTTTGTTTGAAATCAATTGGACCATTGGACACTACACAGTAAGCTTAATCGATTGTTGGAAAATAGTAAACATTGTTTGTATCTAGGTTAGTCCAGCAATTTCATAATATAGATATGAGTATAAATAAATATAGAAGTATAAATTTTAACATATACTTTTGTTAAAATTAAATTATGTAAATCATAAACATTATTTTAAAATGAAAACATAATAGTTTAGAATTTTAAGGGATAAGATGAGCCATTCTAAACTTGTCTTTCCAGCATATAACACATCTTTTGACTAGGTCTTTAATTAAATTCCTAAAATCTTGTACCTAGTTCATTTTTCAATCATTATTTCTTTGTATTAATCTTCCAAATCTTGCCAAGTTCTACTTTGTAAATTTAATTCAATAAAGTAGATTTAAGTAATTTTTTTTTGTAAAAAATGTTTTTTTTCTTTCAGCCTCAATTATATTCACCCCTATGGGGCTATGGACCGCGTCCCCCGCTACTGCGCCACCTCACTCACCGAGACGACCCGC
>WYDF02237194.1:0-20915 GCA_009867245.2 Adranes taylori
AATCCCACAGTTGTTGGATGCACCGGGCATCCTTCCTCTTTTGAAGATTCTCCACTTCCTACGTAACACAAAAAAAAAAGTTGTAGTCAAAAAACATTATATTTTAACTCTTGAAGTATCGCAATAATATAAAGTTTAGTAATAAACAAAAATTTCGATGTAAAGTTCTGCAATGAGTAATATTTTTTTGTAAAAACGAATCTAAATAATAATAATAATATAAATAGCGTCTTTTATATAGAATATAATAATGGAATTGTATTAGGAAATATAAGAATAATATCAACTTGTGTTGCCGAGTCAGAAAAGTTGCCGGTACTCTACCGGTAGGCAATAATTTATAACCTACCAGGTTTTTTAAAGGACTTTATTACGTCCATTTCACTCGAAATGGATAATAATGCCTACAAATAGTGTTTAGTTATGATACAGCAATTGCCTGTATATAAATTATTGCTTTTTCACAGCCAACAGTGGACAGTAGACGTGTGCTATAGAACAACGTACATATTCGCTAAGAGCCAGATATTTATATTAAACTCCATGCTATATTATACATTATTAGTCCTTGTACATTATAAGTCATACAGGCATACATTCTACTCTCATATATACGTTTTATAGGAAAATATAATTCTTTATATGGTCGTACACTACTATTATGCAAAATCTGAATAATAATAGTACTAATCGTAACACTTTTCCTTTTACTTCCGTTCTTTCCCTACTTCAGCCTTTCTGGCTATGGTATGGTTTCTTCTTTGTACCGGAGTATTAGAGAGATATTCTGGTATGTTTACGCATTAAAAGCACTGCTAGTACATCAAGTGTTTTTGCTAGTACATCTTCATCTGGGTGGGTTTTTTGTCTACCAATCATTTATGGTCTTCTCTTCATTGGTTTGTTGACCATATCCTCCACATTTAGCTCCCATCTGTGATGTTCGTTCCTGCAGTACCATGAAGCGTCTACGACCAGACTAATGAGCTTGGCTTGTGTGATTCTCACACGTTCCTTTGTTTTTGCTCCACTTTGGCACCAAAGTTCTTGACCATATGATAATGTTGGTTCCAATATTGATTTTAGCACTCATACTCCCATACCCAAACCGTTTTCCATACCCAAACCGCTTCCTTCTTTTAAAATCATGTATAAACCTTTTATTCTTCTTAACGTCATTGTTACTCTATTATTGATATGGTTTTTGAAATTCAATTTCCTGACAAACACGCACCCTAAATATGTAGCACTAATTTTGAATTTAACCTTGGTGTTACCTATTTTGAAGAATTTACTTTTGGCTGCTTCGTCCCAAAGTGAATCACCTCAGTTTCTCCTTGATTCAATTTTATTTTCCACTTTTTGCAGTATTTAGTTATTCTCCCAATTCCTCCTTCCATCAATCCGCAATTTGAAAGATGATATCTGTTGTATATTTTCCATTCTTTATTGGGAAATCGTGTATGTAGATGTTGAACAGGATTGGACTTAAAAGTGACCTTGTGGTAAACCTTCTTTAGCTGTATTTTCCGAAGACAATTCTCCGCCTATTCTAACTCTGAAGTTTCCATCTTTTAGAAAGTCGTGTTTTATTGCCACAACTTCGTTTTCTACTCCCAGCTGTTTTAACTTGTGTACGAATGCTTCTTTCCACACTATCGTACGCCTTTTCGATACGTGAAAAAAGGCGCAGATGGGCTGCATTTGTCGTTTTTCTTTAAATAATTTTTGCAAGTAGCCGCTTGACTTATTGCAGCTATCTTTCACCTAATGCCAAGTTGCGTTGGTGGGATGACTTTCTGCTCTTCTGTCCAATCCTATAACTTTTCCTTAAAGAATGTCTGAAATAGTTTTGACATTGCATTTAGAAGTGAAAACCACCTTCTATTTCATGGTATTGAGGGACCTTTCCATTTGGTATGGTCACAATCACTGCTTCTTTCCAGCATTAAATATATCTGTTAATATTCCTATGAGTCTTTCTGGTAGTAACTTTAACTCCCTTCCTGGAATATCATACGGACCTGGTGCTTTTCTTGGATTTATAACTTTTATTTTGTTTATCGTGCCTTCTTGTGAGAACCATCATTTGTATGTGCTATCTTTGTTTTCTATTGTTTTATTGGATTTTGACACCATATTTTCTAACTTATTCCGATTTCATCTTACTGGAGAATCGCTAAACTAAGTGGTCGGCCTTCCTTGCCTTTTTCTAAAAACACCATTTTCTATTTTCAATGGTGCATTGGATTCCATTTTCTTTTGCATCCTTATTGCAAGTTTAGAAAAAACACCAATTTCCTCATCACCTGCTTCGATTTCTTTTTCCTACTTTTGTTACTTGACCACCGTTTTCGTACCTGATTCTTTCTCTAACTGTTAGATCTTTGATCTTTGTGAAAACCTTCCTTCCTGAGCTTTTTTTACATTTAGTGGATGTGGATTTGCTGGACATTCCGGAGCACAAGCAGGATGATCACCACAGCAATTGATACATTTAGGTGGTTGCTTCGACGTGTGTGCCCTGCACAATTGAAACAAACTTGAGGGTCCGTACAACGATACTGCACATGGCCATACCATTCACACTTAAAGCACTGTTGTGCTATTATATGTATCCTCTTTGGTTTTGTTGTAATTCTAGCACTCATTACATCCTTTAGATCAAATATCTTTTTTCCTTCATCAGTTTTATCTGCAAGCATCATGTGAAACTTAGGAGTTTTCGTTCCAATGCTTTTAATTGAGTTGAAACTTATACATGTTTGAATAGGATCTCTGAATGTCCTTCCAAGTTCTGAGGTACTCCCCTCACCACAACCTTGAGCTCCCTCTCTTCTGGTAGCTGTTATGTGTGGTAAGGCACTATTATTTTATATATATGCTTTCTTAGCTTTCTGAAATTTTCTGCTTTCTGGATGGTATTTAGTTTCCTTGCCCCTGACTTATATGCCAGAAATTTTAATATTCTAAATTTCAATAACTTCTTTTAGATCAGAGTATCTTTCACTCCCAGGGGTCACTAGTAGAGGAGGTTTCCTTATTTTGGGCACTTCTTGGTTACTTTTAAGTACCTCTACATCCATTTGACTTGGTGTTTTTGTTATTTTAATGCTGTCTGAGTTCTTCAAATCCTCTAGATTTAAATCCTGTGAATGGATATTTTCATCCTGTTCATTTTTCCTTTCGCTATTTTTCCTATTAAAATTTTCATCCTTATTCCTTAAAACCGACGCTAAGAAACACGCTAAGCTCTCATTCGATATGGTTGAGGAAGATCTGGCCTCTGTTTCAGCTCCTGTTTGAGAAATAGACCCATCATTTTGTTTAGATCTCTTGGCTCTCTCTCTTTTTTGAGCGCTCATTTCTGACGTTATAAAAGCTTTTATCCTTCTAATCCCTTTCTACGTCTATGGCTATTTCAGTATTACCTTGCAATACAGCAAACCTATTTGTCAGTGCCATTTCCTCCCTTGTTACACTTCTGCTGCTTTTTTAGGCACTTCCACTCTCACACTTCTGCACTTTTGCCCCAAATTTTTGCCCTTTTAAGGAGATCCGCTCCTCAATAGGCGCACTCTTTCCTCGCTAGAAAACATTTTATTTAGCGTCCTTATCGCGTATTCACTGAGAAAAATTTCCTCTTATTTTCTTACCGCGCACTCAGTTCCACTCCTTTTCAAATCACTCACAACTGATTGGGATTTATATAAGAATGACCTCTATGTAAATTTGCGGGAAAGTTATCAAAATACCAGCAACAAGGCTCAACTAGAACTGATCGTCAACAAACTGGAGGTAATCAGCCTACAACGAAATTTAATTTATAATACTTCTTTTACAAAATTATTTGATTTCATCTTTAACCCAAGTATGTCTGGAGCTTTTATATGATCTTTTTTGTTTTTACTTCATATTCAATTTAAATTATGCCCAATAAAACAGAAAACTCTGCAACTGAACTATATATAGCACATTAGGAAAATTAGGTATCTATCTATCCGCTGTTCAACAATTATTAAGCAAGCAGCTTCTGCTTAAAATACTCAATGAACTAGGAAAGGACGAATAACTCAATCATAAATAATTTGATTGAAATAATTATCGAACACTCTATACATCTACTTGGTGTGGTAATGCAAAACATATCTGAGATGGAGTGCCATATTGCATTTTATACACATAATTCTAGCGATCTTCTGACAGAAACCTTAACGTGTCTGCTTTTTCTTTCGCATACTATAGTATCACACTAATTCCAATTACATTTATGCCATCCGAAGTACGAAATCATAGCTTTATTAACGGAATGCATCTCTTGAAGAGCACTTTTTCCATCAACTTTTCGTTGAGGTTGTAAACACAAATCTTACTTAGGCGAACTTAAACGTTTATTGTTGTGACAACATGAAAATTCATCATTATGCATTCAAATTAATCTCTTGCAATGATTTCTAATGTAAGGACATTAGAGTCCTTTTGGCTTCCCCAAAACATCCTTTGTAACATTTTTACTTCCTTTGTAACACTAATAAAACATTTTACTTCGGATTCAAGAACATGTAGGGCACAATTTCTTTCCTTTGCATAACTGTTACTTTTAGCAACCATCAAGTTTACAAGTTCATCTTTAAAGAAATCTATGAAAAATTTTAAAGTGTTTTTAATTCAAAAAGTGCGGTACCACTGTAATTAAGGAGATGCATATTACTTGACTGGAAAAATGCATATTAAATTAATTGGAAGTCTGTTTGTACCTAATCTTCTTCTTAGTTGTCCTTCTATTTGCTTTTAGGGATTTAGCCATTTCAGACGAAGGAATTTCATCCTCTGATGAAGAATTTTTGTTCTGACGGAAGTTTCTTTGCCAGATATCATCCCCTATTAGCCTAGTAACTATAATGTTTAATTATAAACAGATAATCGCTACAATTAAAACCTCCTAATTTGATAATGCAAATTGAAAGAATCGTACCTATTTAAAGCAAATTTACAGCGAAAGAAGTAAATTTACACTTACAAGTTAAATGCTTTTTATCGTCATTTAAAAAAACATTAACAATTCACTTTCTCCTAAACTTGGAACTTTAGTAAAAGGGGCCGCATAAACTACACAGATTGATGATGATGACGCAACCCTCCCATTCCAGAAGCCGGGACTAAAGGAGGTGTACTATATATAGTACGCTAGGCATATCTGGGTTAATTAATTTTTACAAGTTTGTAAAATGTATATCCTTAAATTTACTATCTCTACAAATTTACAATTTATGTTTTAACGTACTAATCTCATTCAATACATTATTATTTACAACTGGGTTTGCTTTAAATAATTTTCCCCCAATTATTTTGTTTATAAATTTAGAGCACCTGTATATAATACAATGCTAGTACTGTAACTTAAAATTTTGTTTACTTCCGCGTCGTTCACAAATAGCGGAACTAGATGCAAAACTAGTGATACGTATGGAATACAAATTAGTTAGAAAGAAATAGATACCTTTCACTCTAGAACGTATAATATAAAAGAATTACATTACTTCACATGGCATATACTGCATACGTAACTACTTGAAAGGATATATTTCAAAAGTCAATCTGTGTTGCCCTGCATTCTAAAGGATTTATTATACGAATTTCCCAACAAAATCTAATTTTGTTTCTATGTATAAAAACGAGTATTTAATTAAATTAAAATCAGTGTGAAGTCATAATAAATTGGAATAAACTGTAAGTGTTCAAACGTAATATGAAATATTTTTGCTTTTTATAAACAAATTTTGTAAAAATACGTTGCATTCGATGTTTTGTAAGTCATTTCAATGTTACTGACATAAACACATGTTAAGATAAGTAAATTAATTGGTGAATTAATTTAGTGAAATAAACAAATAAGAAAACGTTATTAAATATATTTTTTCCGCTGTATTTAAATTAATAGATTTTTTAAGTGCGTATAAATTATTTTGATTTATAAATGTAAACAAATATGATAATGAATATTAGCCGATATGCGGTGTGAAATAATTTAAGTAGGGATTTTTGGCATGTATATCCCGGTACATAAGTAAGAAAAAGATAGCTAGTGCTGCTCCTACGGAGAATCGTACGTTGCGAATAATGCATCAATCCAAAGATGACTGATTGTCGCTGTCTGCTAGTACGCACCGAAATAATTTTATATCTTCTAACTTCTGTTCCCCGGGTATTAGGTATCGTTAATTATACTAATTTATTTATTTTTTAACTCTCGCGAGCACACTCTTTTGTATGGATACCTGTATCGGGTCAGAACGTGGTGTTATGACATTCTCATGTTCTGTAGCAAGCAGCTAGAGATACACATGGCTCTTGACCTATAAATAGGCCCGCTTTCAGTATTTAAAAGATGTCTAGACCGCTTCAATCTAGCTAGCAGCAGCACCAACTGAGCCAATAACGACGAGGGTATTCGTCTGTCGGTATACCAACTGAGCCAATAGCGACCAGGGACATTCTTTCTACCCTTTTCCTACAACCTACTTCCGAATATACTAGAGTATACGCTTTCAACTGTGGGTCACGAGGTTAGTCGTAGTGACTCGACAACAGTAACAGCAACGCAATCTGTTGTGTTACTTGTCAATAGGGGTGGATTTTCCGCTAACTAGTTTGCCGCGGAGTTGAAGGTAGATGCTTTATAACAGTAACAGCATCACAATCAGCAGTGTTACGCGTCTATAGTATTCCGTTCACCACACCGGATATTATTAGCGTATACTATTAGCGTAAGCTATTGGTAGACACTTAAGTAACAGCAGTGCCCTCCCCCACCCCCACTATGCTACCAATCACCGTCCATCGCACCTGGTAAAGTGTACATTATGAGTCTGCCGTTCGCCCCACAAGGTATATACTTCTAATAAACGTAATATGTGATATTGTAACGTGGATATTTGTCCATGTTCCGAGTTAGGTTGATGTAAAAGGATAAAGCATTAAGTACTCGCAAATATGATAAATACTTTAAAATAATTAGACGCTATAAAATGTTTAATATTGTAAATAACATTTTAGGTAAGGGGACAGTCATCGGATAACTTACAATAGATTTATTTTATGACCAAAGTACAAAGATAAATATTAGTTATTGATTATACCCTATGCTAATTAATTTCATCTTAAACATATCAATTGTACATAGAAGCTATGCATGCGAACAAAGTCCATTGACCGATGCCACGTAGCGAAGTAGCTAAGTAGCGAAATTATCCGGAATAAAATAATATTAGATTAATAGTTAAATAAAAAATAAAATCGTATCTAATTAAAGTGTGATCATAAATTTATTCAGTATTTTATTATGCATTCGTCTAATGTAGCGCCGTACTTAGCATTAATATTTTTGGGAATAATTCAGATAAATTAACTTGAGTATAATTTTGATTAATATAGTAAAGTCTACAGGTTTGTTGATCAAGGTAAAGCCAAAAGAAATACAAATAAATAATTAAGATAATGGTGCGTTACTCTAAAATAATAAATAAATAGTTTGAGTACAGCGGCAAAATCTGTAAGGACCTAGTTGTACATTTCTTTGATGTAACTGAACAAATCATAAAGTCACTTATTCAAGTGTTGATTTATTTTATTAATTAAAAAGGGTTGATTGTTTTATTTTACGTATGGGAATGACTGAGCATGTCATTAGATTGCAGGTGAGCATTTTTGAGCAAATTGCTTACTGGCTGTATTTTTAAGAAATTATTTCATGATTACGACGGTAATTAAACTAAACTTAGGCTATTTTTTTAAGTGTGTAAGTACTTACATCGACATGTACTCCATTGAAGAGAAAGACTTTTGTACTGGGATGTTCGCTTGGTGTGTACCTGTAGAACTCGTGACGACCCCTGTACCATTTTACGGTGTACAACTGAGAATCTTCTAAATCGTATATACATCTTAGTGTCGAGGATTCGCCTTTCTGGACAATACGAGGTTCAATTTGCAGATCAACGTGCTTTAAACTGCTCACGTCTGAAACAATATACAATATTTGATTCATATCTAAAAAGTTGTAATAAATTAAAAATAAACATTTAACTGCTTTTTTTATATTATAATTAAAGTATAATATATTGTTGTAAAAAAAAGATATATGGTACGAATTGTAATTGAGTCGGGTTTGTTATATTCGGTTGTGTCATATGTTTATGGAAGAATTATTACAATAAAGCTTGTTTATATATAAAACACTTTAATTACAATAAATAGATGTCTCATTTGATAAAATGCAATTTAGGAATTTGATTTCTCTTTAATTGTGCTAACAAATAATTTAATTTATTTAATTTAGTTTGTAGATGAGTTTTTACTTTTCATTTCCATGCAAACTTTGCAATTTGATATATGTATACATTTGAAATTCCTTCAATATTTCCAAACGCATACTCATATTAGGTCGATTAGCGTAAAAATAATCAGTCCAATACGAATGAAATGATCCGCATGCGTTTGTTGTTCGGAGCAGATTTGCACAGTTTATTTGACTAAATATGCGGCGCAAATAGGGATTCTTCCCAAATATAGTTTTCTACTAAGTAATCTGCATATTTTCATCATTTTTTTAAATGATAATGTACCGCAGGGATTTGGTTAAAGTATTCAAACGCAGAGAAGTCGCAAATTTCTTCTGGTGGTAGATAACTTAATCCAAATAAATATTTTCAGCCGGAATATAGCAATTAAATTACTAAACGACAATTAATTATTTTCAGGCGGAGGCATTATTTGAATTCAATAAAAACTAACTAAATTCATAAGTAAATAATCAATAATTATGACTAATATAATATAAATGACGAATAAATTCATGCGGTGTATAACTAGAGAAATTTCGAGCGAACATCCAATGGTGCAGGTGTTATATATAGATATATAAAAGAAACAATAATCGTCCTGAGAGGTGCATCATGTAATACATATATTCAGATGACTGTTATTGGTACAAAAAAGCAAAATCTCAGAATTTGCATCTGACAGATATATAGAGATTTTATAGGCAGATGTTTTATTTACATAAAGTTCTATATTGCACATTCATAAAGAGTTATTTTATATTATGTATTTTTATATATAAAGCAATTTCCATCCGACAATTTTTATTGCCTCAACGAACTTTCTTATTTATTTTGAAAAATCGTTACTACGTATGAATTGTTGTTCATGTAAAACTCACAACTACTTTCAATACATACGGAATGTTTGTACTCCAAGAATTTAATATAAAATGGCCACGCACATCGTGGTCCACATTACTGGGTGAGCTAATTCGCACATTTTGTGGGTCTAATTTACAATTGATGATCAGATATATCTGTTGCACGATGAGAATATTCGCACTCTTAAGTACGGTGTGCTCAGAGTACCGTAATAAATAAGAATAACTTAATCATTTTAAATCAACTATCAAATTAAAATCATCAGCAGACATCTGCATTTCAAGAGCTAAATATTATAAAACGCATCTGTACACTCTTTCGATTCAATTTAGTACATTTCGGATGAAATTTTAAAGTGCCCACTGACTTCGTATAGTCTCATATCAACTCATTAATTAGATCCCACGTATACTTGTCGAGTTTCATATAACTTTGTAATCCACCATCGGCTATTCTCTTTTGTTTATATTCTTTTTAATTATCCTGTGCCTCATAATAAATGCTGCACTTGAAATTGCAATATTATTTTTTTTTAGAGATGACATCTATGCAAAATAACACACACACACAACTTCTGGGACAAATATTTTTGCGCAAAGTTGAAAGTATATCAAAGCAGAAAAGAAAAGTTGTGTGCACGAACATGCGTCTGTGTAGATTTGTGCGCGTAACTTTATGTGCGCGCAAACATGCTCAAGTCAGTACGAAGCTTTATAGTCCATCAGCCATAAAAACATTACCTATTACAAATTACAAGAAACTGACAAAAATATTTTGTGGCATATGAAAATGTTCCATTCATATAAATTGTTGTTGCTTCACATATCAACTTTATATTCCTTTCACACTAAACACAATGATCATAATATATCATACTATGATCATACTATTTATCTTTTTTTCTAAATTTGCTGACATCCATAATTGTTATTAAAACTGGCAATTCATGTGTTATTCAGATCATATTATATTAAGGTTTGTCTGGTAAATCTTTAATGGCTTTTTGATTACATCCAATAGCAATCCATTGTCTGTTCATTTTCTTAAGATCAGCTTCGTGACAGGGATTATTTCTGTTCTGCATTATGAAATTATCTTGTCCAATGATATGCAACTTTGTTGGACACTTATCGTTTATACGTCGCCAGTACACCTCCCTGTTTTTCATCACACGATTCTTTTTAAATTGGAAATATGAAGTCAATCATAAGTCTTGAATGCTTTTGATAATTTTCGCTTTCAGTTTGAATAAAAATGATAAAATGACACCAATTCAGCACAGATCTAAGTTAGACTAAACATTTAAATTATGTATACAGTCAAGTAAATATAAACTACAACCTGTTTTCTAAAGGGTAAGGGCGCGAAATGTACAATATTTATGTATATCCAACATATACGCATTAAACTCAGAGAGATTATGTACATTTTCAAGTCTACATAGAGGCTACCTAGTTTCTGCCAGTACTACGAAAGTACCATAAAATAAATAGACATTCATTAAATTCTGAGAGCTGTTATGGAATGATGGAATGCGCCAGTTATAATAAATAGCCATAAACACAGCACTTATACAACTGCTAAAATAACAGTGCGAGGGTAGTTTGACATAAATCTAGTCTTCGAGGGATGGTTTTATCTGACAACAAACGTCATATTGGTTCTGACATCTGCCATCCCACGCATGACGTTTGTTAAAATTTGAAACATAAAGAAGAATTACTTTGGTAAAACCGTCGCAAACAAGCAACTTTTGTGTTTTGTGAAAATGGAAGACCTCGAATATCGTTCAGTTATTAAGTTCTTTCACAAGAAAGGAAAAACAATGCGGATGATGATGACTACCCAGGGCCCTAAAATCTCGTCGCTACATCAGAAGTGGTCTACAAAATCCATCATATGATTATGGTAAACCGTCGAATCAAAATCCGTGAGCTAACAGAGGCTGCAAACATATCAACTGAGCGTGTATACGCTATCAAACACAAACATTTGGGTATGAAAAAGCTATCAACGAGATGTGTGCCGCGTTTACTCACTCTCCATTTTTCTCCATAACAGTCAAAGCAATGGAGAAAAAGCGGCGGAAGCTCACCGAAGAAGGCAAAGACAACCGTATCGGAAGGTAAGGTGATGGCGATTGTTTCTTGGGATGCGAAAAGCATTGTCCTTATTGATTACGTGGCAAAGGGTAAACCTGCTACGGCGTACATACAATCTACCGATTAAAAATCGGATAGTGTGCACACCAACAATAAGTCTAACAACTTAGTTTGTCTAGTTTGTGCGAAAGAGCCCAATAAGATCAAACCATCGGTCTATACTTTAGTTTGTAGTGTGTGCGGGCCAAAAATGATCCTATAGCCCACCAAACTCTTTGATTTGACTGGAAAGCCAGCTACCACCGCTGTAAGCTGCCACGCAGAACCATCTCCCACCCACCAGTTCTACCTATACATTCCAGACTTCATACTTATTCGGCGACGTCAGCGGCGTACGAACGCAACACGAAGAAACCATATAAATAGCGCAGAACGTCTTCGCGTACAGCCTCTTTGAATTAGTTTCGAAGTAGCATTCATTAGTAATGTACATATTATAGAGTATAGTTTATAATAAGCGGCAAGCAGCCATCTTTAAAATTGGGCGTTGCTTGCAATATTAATTAATTAACTGTTACATTAAATAATAAATCAATACAGTTTACTTTGCCCTATGTTTATGAAAGTTTAATAAGAATTTTGAAATAAATAAGATATAATTAAATGAAATAAAACAGTTAACAGAATCTGAATCTTGAGTCACTGTTGATAAAATGTGGGGCCATTACTCCAAGCGGATGATGAAAGAACAGTCAAAGCAATGGAGAAAAAGCGGCGGAGGCTCACCGAAGAAGGAAAGGCAACCCCATCGGCCGGTACGGTGATGGCGATTGTTTCTTGCGATGTGAAAGGCATCATTCTTATTGACTACTTGGCAAACGTTAAAACCATAACTGACGCTTACTATATAGCATAATTTGATCGTTTTGACGCCGAATTGAAGAAAAATACGCCCTGGTTTAGCTCGTAAGAAGTTCGATCCCATCATGACAACAAACTCACTCACAGAGCGGCCATCGTGCAGGCAAAATTTAACCAACTAGGTTACTAATTGATCGGCCAACCACCAAAAAAAAAATGGTTCGACAAAATGACTCGTAGGATGCCGTTTTGCAACAAATCATAAAGTGATGACCGAAACTTCCCAGTATTTCGAAGAGCTCAAGCAACGATACTTTTCGGATGGGATGAAAAAGTTGGAAACTCGTCTTGAAAAGTGTATTGCCTTAAAAGGGGACTATGTTGAAACACAAAAAATTAAAAACGAATAGTCCATTTTCTCACTTACTCTATATTTCCGCTTAACGCACTACTTTATAATTAAAGTATTTCGATATAACATTTTTACCTTATTACAAAATATTACTGCACACGCGTTTGTTAGCGAGCTCCACATATAAAACATAAGAAGTAATTTTCTGAAACATAGGAAAAAGAAGTTCTGTTATCATATTAATTGCTTTATACGCTGTAGGTATCTAGTTTACGTATGGAAATCGGTGCTTCCCTAGTTTCCAAGGTAAGCACGTCACTGTAACATTCCCAATCTTGTTGGAGTAATTTAATCCTCTATGTTTAAGTACTAAGCAATTTAATCTTCCTTTTTTAAGTAACTTATTCAATCTTCCTGGACTAATGCTCAAATGGAGGTCTAACGCATAAAGGTGAACATAAAATATATCAACAATTGCATCATTGTGTAGTAAACGCTTTTCACCAAATATTTTGCGGTGCTTAACAAGGTGAACAAGATCAAGTTCCGGTTCCTTTAAATCTAATCGCTTTTATCTCATTCTAAACAATCTAAGTTCAACTAGATATATTTTCCACAAAACAATCCTACTTTAAAAGAGTTGGTTCGTCTATGGATGAATGCTATTGTAGAATGAACTTACGTTACCATTTATAATATAAATAAAGGATGAAGGATGTAGAAAGCAAGATCGAGATGTAAGATCGGGAGGTAGCTTTCAAGTAATAAAATCGTATTCTTCGATTGCCGTGTTCAATCGCTTTGTGTCTATTTTCACTAAGTGTGAATTTTTATCAATGTACCATTAACGCAGAATATTGTTTTTTGATTTTTTGATTGTTGGGTTCAATCATTTGAAGCCTATTAACAATGTGTTAGCCCAAAGTCAACAAAAAACCTTGCAATAGGTGATTTTGGATGGTATTCAGTTGTTAAAAGAAACAATGCGTTTCAATTTTGATTACATATTTATCATATAAAGTTCATGATGATGGAAACTTTATATAACGTTCTTTTTTTAAATACAGTTATTAAAACATTTATTAAATATACTCTTATTACACAGCTCTATGAAATAATAAACGTAAGTTCTTAACATCCACTACAATAAAGCATATTTATCACATTGTATATATATATATATATATATATGTATTTTTTATTATAAAATAAAGTTCTAAATTTATATTACCTAGAATGTTTATATCATGCATTCGAAATATGAAATGAGATCTCATTTCGTTCTTCTATTTACGTGCTTTCGGGAATTCAAATATAATATAGTTTCACATGAATCTGATATAAAGTTAAAACGCCAGTTGTTATAAATTTCTAGAAACTTTATTCAACCACAAATTGCAGTAGGAAAAAGTTTTATAATTATGTGAACAATTATTTTAATTCTTCTTTAGTTTCAACAGGACAACAGAAATCGTAAATTAAACATCAAAGGCTTTCGCTCTCTCACTCCTCACTCCTATTCTCCTATCTCACTCTCTTGTTGCAATTTACGAAACTAGTATCTCCTCACGCCTATATCGAAGGACAATAAGCAGATTGTATAATGAACATCAGAGGTGTAAACTCTTCGAAAGTTTAATTGGAGAATACACGCGGAGAACAACATGGTTTTGTGAGAGCTTTATCAACATCAATAAACTCATGTGTAGTTACTCAATACATCATCCTAAATAATCAGAAGCCAGTAGATGTCATCTTCACTTTTAAAAATTTTGGCTTGTGCATGTTTGAAAACTTATTTACTAAATGGAAAACAAATTATGAATATTAAATCTCACTTATCTGATGAATTCACTGTAATATCGGGAGTTACACAATGAAGTCACGTGGGTCCTATTTTATTTAATACTTTTATTAATGACGTTAATAAATATATTTCATCTAGTAGAATTCTGCTCTAGGCCGATGATATTAAACTATTTAGAATAAAATAATTTGTATGATGCGAATTTATTGCAACGGCACATCAGTGACGTCTCTCAATGAATGCTGACCTTAAACGCGCATAAGTGTAATATTATGAGGTAGCATAAATCTATATCTTGCTTTAACTATGAATATTTTATTAATAGCTTTCCCTCTTCAATTATTTTAATGGCCTCGGGGTCATGTTTGATTCAAAGTTGGCATTTAAAGAACACTATAATCTTAGACTTCACCAGGCTCTTTAAAACTGCAGTTTCATTTTACGAAATGCCAAAGTTTTCAATAATGTCAAAGCATTGAAAATATTTCGCTGCGCTTAGTAAAAGTCGTGTGGCATCCTTTAGTGATGGATGTTCCAGTTACAATGTGGTAGCGCGACATTGAGTTACGAGACATATCAAAATCGACATATTAAGTAACCGTACCAGCGACAGGCATTTTTGCTTATGGATATGATGAATCATCCATATTTAATATTCCAAAGGAAACAAGTACTAAACGAACTTAAGAGTTTTATACTCAATAAGCTACTGTATTCGTGTATTGTGTTTTAGTTTACCATTTCTGTTTTATTGAACACATGCTTCTACATTGGTCAGAAATATTATTAATGCGTTTAAATATTATAATTGCTTATTAAATATTTTAATTTAAAGCATTCTCTTAGTTTTTTACTTTGTGAAAAATTTGCACGAAGCAATACATTCATCGTTCTTTAAAACACTAAAAATAATAAGGTAATACATTGATAGTTAAACTCAAATAAAATAGTGGGAATCGCGTAACTATACGTACACTGTTCCTTCTTTAAACAGTTTACCTTAATAAAAGCCATTCCTTTGCAGTGTCATAACAGTTAAATTTTGGATTTCTAAAAGAAAAAAATAACCAAACTATAGTAGTGTTCACTATACTTTGGTTCACTATACTTAAACACTCGAATTTCTGAATTTAATCTGATTACTAATTATTATTCAAAGTCTTAACTTCTAAACTTGTGAATTAATTCATATTAACTAATGTGACTAATTTTATTCTATGATATAATTTACTAATTGATGGATCGCTTAGTGTTTCTTGGTAATTATTTGGTTTATTAGAGAAATGGCATTAGAATTTATTGCATGCCAATTAATCTATTCATAAATAGAATAAATACAAATCATATTGAGTTTTATTATTTCATATTCCGTTCTAAGCTAATTTAAATCAATATAAATTAATTTATATTAACGAAATAAAATTATTAAATTATTTTCGATCCCTCTTATAGTCGGGTCAGTTTAAACAGCAACGTTTGCAATTTATTCAAATAGCAAAATTTCACGTCTCTATATTGTCACGGACAAAAAAACACGTGACAATATCTAATTTTTTAATTTAAAATCAAAATTCAAATAGAAATTAAGGTAATATAATGACATCTTTATATTATTTACTATTATATTGGGTTTTTGCCCATTTATTTTGCAAAATAAAATCATTTTAAATCATCAAAATCGATATTGAAGGTAAAATTGCAATTAGGAGAATAAATGCCCCATCCCAATTTGTAAGTACAATTAAAAATTCTATTTTGTAACAAGGCAAAACACCCTCATTCCTGTTTTGTTTCATGTTAGAAAAATTGAGCATTTGATACTTTTAAAGTATGTAAGTAATCCAGGACGGATAGACTTTGCGAAAAGTAATTATCATTAAACATGTATGATAGTTGAAAGCCAGTCAAATAGTAATTAACATTTAGAGGTTCATTCAAACTTCTATTCAGGAAATAAAAGATAAGTTAGAAAAGTGTTCCATCATCTTATTTACATATCGGCTATGTTAAAATTTTATCATAAGAGATGTAGAAAAGCGTGTAGAATCTTGCCGATGGAAGAAATGAAATCAGTGACGTCAGTGCAGTAAATCATACAAATTATAGATAAGATCGGGGAGTCGTTCTGATTGGGTAAATAATAGCATCGCTATCAGTGAGATTCAATATGATTAACATATAATCGATCAGGAGAAATAGCGCGAGGTGTGAAACGTTATGTTTGTGGAAAGGCTGTAGCAGTCATTTCTGAAGAATCAATTATGTCTATCAGAAAATTTACCGTAACTAAAGACAATTAGAAATGTAGGGCTCATAGGTGATCGGAACAAAATATATTCGATAAATATAATTAATTATAAGAGGGGAAAAAGTAGTATGGAAAACCCATGTAATTTGACTGGGAATTTAGTTAATCGGAAGAAACGTTTAAAAGCTTCCATACGATCCACACAAAGGAGATTCGGTCAGATTTTTGAACATAAATACCGGAATTAATTCGGATTGGAGTAATAATTAATCCTAAATAAAGAAATAATTAAATTAGAATGTCGAACTCAGTAGAAACGGTCATCGGGAATAAATGAAATAATTATGTTACGAATGAAGAGTCAACAAGATTAAAGTAAATCGAAAGTTTAATTATTAGCATAAAATTAAACCAACAAAAAAAAAAGTATAAGTATAAGAGAGCACAACTTATTATATACATATGCACCAATAGAAAACGGTGCATAAGTATAAAATAAGTTTGTGTAGAAACTACAACAGAAACTGTAAGTAACTTTATTAATAACTATATGAGAAATAGACCAAAAATGACCCCATTTTGAATAAATTATTGTTTTGCACTATTTGATTTTAACAAACCTGTTAATTTATTATTGTACATATTCAACATGTGTATATGTATAAATATATTTTTATCTAAGTTTAAACGATTCTTTCATTTTTACTAGCGGCAACGGCTATTATTAAAGGTTGAGCGTTGTCATTAATTGTTCAGATTAAATCAGACAAGACACACAACGTTAGCAATGGTAAAGTCTAGTGTTTCATTCTAAAGTGCAGTAGGGGGGCAGGGGATTATGGTTACAAATATGCTGACTGGATAACTAAACTAATACCTTTATTAGTAGTAGATAATTTAAAACAAGTATTAAAACGAAGTACATAATTAATAATCGATCTAATTACCTATTAAGGGAGATTGGGTATAGCCACGCAACCCATACCAAAATACTCACCTCTCACCAACGTACCTGCGGAGAGCAACTCTCATCACCACAATAGAACGTGACAATAGCATTACCATGAACCGATTAATATTAGGCTTACCTTTATGACATGGTTCATTAATATCTTCAGTATGTTTGCAGGAAGTATGCATTCATTACTGTTATTTTCTATATATTTAGTATGTAAACCGCCGGTAGCCTTAATATTTTCTCATTTAGTTAAAAAATATTCGGTGTTATATAAATATTTGATCCTCCATTCTTTTAGTCATCAATTCTTAAAAACTATTACCATATATATATATATATATATATATAATATATATACATATAAATACAAATGTATAGATATATAAATATATAAATATATATATATATATATATACATATAAATATAAATGTATAGATATATAAATATATAAATATATATATATATATATATACAAGACTCTCTGCTTAAAAGAAATGTATAGATTCATGATAAATAGTGTATTTAAATAAATGAGTTATTTATTTTTAATCAGTTGTATGGCGTATAATTGTTTATGCTGAATATATTTGAAAAGTAGGGATAGCGAAGTAAAAGCGTAAACTCATAATACACTAGCGTTGACCTCAACTTGTTGTGTGACACACAAATATGCGTATACTGCTGTTGGAGCCTTGGATTAAGTGATGTCACGCATCACGGAGAGAACTAATATGTGGTTGGAGCACACACAACCCGTACCGCAAAGTAAAATGTAACCGAGGCTAATTTCTATAAATAGCAAAATTTTAAGCATATAAAGTTAGTTCCTGATCAGTTCGTGGCTGGAGAGCTCCAGATCAGTCAACAGCAGTATTCGCCGACAGCAAGCTACTGTCCAGACACCAGCTCCGCTCACAGTCACCGGCCAGAGATAGCCGCCTTTTGGTGAGCGACTTTATGGAGCATACTCTGTTTTGATTGATTTGCAGGTATGTTAAATAACTTTGTGCTTAGTAACGCCTATCGTTGTGCTTCGTAACGCACCTTTAACCTACCTCCAACACCCCTGAAATGTATAAGGTCACATGTACGCATACCGCATACTGATTTTATTCACTAAGTTCTCGTGGCAACTACGCTTGATGGTAGAGCTGTGATAGCTTAGATTATTTCCTGTGTACTTTACCACTGGAGTGTAAGATCATGTGAATGTGTACCCGTAACTGATCTTATTCACTTAAGCTCTTGTGGCAGATACGCATAATCCTAGAGCTGTGATAGCTACAGTACTTCCTGTATACTACCACCAACAGGGCGTATAAGATCACACGTACGCATAATCGTAACAGATCTTAACCGCTAAGACATCCGTAGCAATTACGCATAATCGTAGAGTTGCGATAGCCTGTGAACTCCGAGACTAATGTACCCACCGTCTATACGAGGATAGTTAGATTTACCCTTACATCTCCGTCATAAGTTTAATTGTTTTTACATGCTTTACGTATACTTGGTGTTTTATTTGTTTATCTCTGCACGCTTATATTGCTTTTTATGCACCTGTTTTATATATTATATTGTTATTAATAGAATTGCTACTGTTTGTTTGCTAACCGACATTACATTTGATTATTATTGATATTTAATTAAGGATATTTATTTTCTATGTTTGTTTTGTCTATGAAGAATAGACGGTTTTTTTAAAACGTTAATGCTGTTTTACTTATTAGCATTAAATTTATTACACCAGCCCAGCAAGAACGAGAATCTATGGTTTTCTCGCAAAACTCACAGCTACCTGTGCCCTCAATTAAGCCACTCAATAAGCCACTGAGAACCGGAGAAACAACAAGATCGAGTTCCAGCGTGCGGTCTCACGTTAAACTGATCTAGCACCCGAACTTATATTTCCGAGCAATGTTTAAATTCTGTAATTAAATAAGATATTTGTTTGCGCCATTCTGTGACATGTCGCTAGGACCCTCCATTAGTGACAAGTCACGAATGGAAGTTACGTCACAATTTCTTTATTTTATAACATGATATGTGTCTGAATTATATGAATGATTATGTGTCTTAATGTACACTTTATCAATATGTCCTTTTAAAAATTTAAAAACTAAGAAGTTTGTATTCATCAAATCAATGTTTAATACAGTTAAAATTATCACCTAACGTATGAAAACACGCTTATTTCGGAGTTTCGTCCTTCATCAGAAACAGTTGCATTAATATTTAAACGTTATAATCTATTAGAAGTCGGTATTTTCTCCTTTATATAAACTGTCCAACCATAAATTGATAATATACACGAGTCGCAACAGTTTTTATTGACATTCGCCCAATCCCTTTTTACGGCTGTGAACAAATTAAAGTCGACTTATTTTGTTTCTACCTCTTGCTAATAGAAGGAATGTGGATCCGAAACTACCTTTTTTCCAATATCCTTTGTTTGAAATCGTACGAAAAAGTAGAAAAGGAAACCAAAAAAACCGCTAGTCGCAATCTAAAAATAAAAAACTTTTAATTTACACGCACATTTTCTAAATGTGTCCGAATGTAACCCACATCAATATAAATTATTCAAAATTAGATTAATGTATACGAAAGGAATTTTCTTTTCATCTCATAAACTTCTCGATAAGCTAAAACAAATATGTCTTTAATAATTATTAAAACAATTTAATATTTCAAAAATTGACTAAATGTGTTGGTATTTGGAGTGAAAAATTCAATAAAATAATAGAAAGTGTTCCAATAACTTCAATATATATTTAAATATCAACTTCATGCTGAGTATTGTTTCTAAGAATTGCACAAGTCCCTTGTAAGAAGAACTTATTCCAAACAATCACACCATATCAAAGCTTTACTGCTTACCAAAAATTCATAAAATAGCCAATACTGATAAGACAACTCCTTCTAGTATTCAAAATATACCTTGTAGACGCAATGGAAATTTCACTGGATCATTTATGTATAAATTCTCTAAATGGGTAATCTAAAAATTGAATTAAATAATGTGTTTAGGAAATAAAATTTCTATTGGGAATTCTCTTCAATTGGTAAATAAATTAAAAGTGTGTAACTTTCAGAAAATAATGTAAATTATCTCGTTACATGTTGTTGGTGCCTTCGAACCCTAGAATAGAAATGATAGACATTATAAGAAACTCATTTACTCCAATTTGTCGAATAGTGATGTCAAATTTCTCATCAATCTTTTGCAATTAGTTTCGAAGCAAGACTACTTTTCTTTTTTTTAATAATATATTCCGCAGAGAAGTTAACGGAATTTCCATGTTCCTTTTTTTTGTTTTACGTAGGAAGTGGAGAATCTTCAAAAGAGGAAGGATGCCCGGTGCATCCAACAACTGTGGGAT
>WYDF02237305.1:0-20910 GCA_009867245.2 Adranes taylori
ACACTATTGGTTGCATCGGGCATCCTTTGTCTATGAAGATTCTCCACTTCCTACGCAAAACAAAAAAAAAAAAAAAGGTTTTAGAGTCTCGCATTCTATGTATGATCCTTTTTTCAAATATCAGAATGATATCACTCAACTCGTGCTTTAAACAGTGCATTGGGAGTATTTCTGGACATCGTCCAAACTTTTGATTTAGTCTGGCCTGGAATGTTAAGAGTACCTCGCAAATTCTATTCATTGCATATTATTACTCCTGCTAGAGAAAATTCGAATCTTTCAGATTTGGTATGAGTCTCATTCGAACTGGTGCAGACCTAAGAAGGTTCTCATTGATATGCCTGAAGTCACTCACTAAGTTGTTAATGAAAGTAGTAACGAAAGAAAAACGTCGTCATGAGACAGCAGTAGCGAATTTTAACAATAAATCTAAGAGAGATACATCCCTGGTGAAGCGAGCGAACAAAATTCTATTGATGTACTTATGCTTATAGAAACGGATTTCTGCTTTTGGACGAAATTAGAATGGAAAGTTTCAAATCTTATGAAACTGTTTATTATCGTAAAAGACATTTCCTCAATCAAGCTAAGAATAATGTCAAATCTGTATGTAATTATTAAAAACGTTTGGTTACAACGGTCTCTTAACAATTAATTCAATTTTCTTCATTTGGATTTTTCGCTGAGAAGCATCTCAAACCACGAGAAAATGCACCGGGCCATGAGAAAATGAAAGCAAGAACGATTAAGACTGTGTAAATATAATAGGAGTTGAAATACATTGACCAATAGGAACGAAGGCAACTTAATTAGTAAAAGATATAAATATGGAGGATCAGCTAATAATCGCTAGATTTAGATGCGAGAGGTAACAGGTTTTGATTGGGTGTGAATGGAAGGTTGTATAGGATATGTTATAGAATTCTGGGAGCAATAGGCGGAAGGACGCGTAGAAATCGTATGGATGGGGGAAGAGAAAACAAAATTGGGCGCAGAATTGGGAAACATGCATGGGAGAAGATGGATAGGTGATAGGAATAATGAAAAAAATAGCAAAAGAGATAAAAGGATGTTTATGAAAGATGAATTGTTGACGCAAGTTTCCTCCTCTCTTCGAGGAAGCCATTAGGAATTTATGTTTTGTTTATAATTATTTTTAATTACAAACTTATATTTTGTGAAGTTTTTTATTTAGTTAAATGAATAATGTAAATGTTTGTGCAGTTGTTTTATGCCAATAAAGGTTAAATTATTATTAACTTGCTTATTGTGGACACATAATTTACTAAGAATAAATACATCCTATTGGTTGGTTTCTGGCATAGTACGATGATATTAAAGATTGACTGCCCTTGAACTGGAAAACACGTTTTGCTCTTTTGCTAACGTAGTCTTGTAGAGAGGTATAAAAACAACATAAAAGATATATTGAAACACATCTATCATTCGCATAATACGAAACGTTACCGATCTGTAAAGTTTCTAATTATTCAAACCATGATGCAATTTGTACATGATTCTGAAATATTTTTCAATTTTAAAAATAATAGTTGCCTGTCTAAATGGTATGATTGAAAATATATTGCGTGCATAGTTGGATTCAATTAACACAGATGTATAAATGTTATATTAAACGTACTTATTTTTAATAAATTTATTGCTACCGGTTTCGTTTACAATATAATTAAAAACATCTTCAGGCTTAAATTAAATTAAAATTAAATAAAATTAGGTACTAATTATAGAGAAAAATAATTAATATTAACTTACAACTTTACTTAAGAAGTGTAATGAAAAATTATGAACTAACTAACAAGTTGTTGTATAAGTAGTTGCGTGGTGAATGAAGTTTGTTAGAGTTACATGTTGTGTGTATGTGTTTTCTTTTTTGCGTGGATGATTTTGAATTGTGATGTAGATTATGTTTGAGAAGTGTTAAATGAGTTATATGTTTGTCTTTTTGTTTAATGTTTTGGAAGGATTTGAGGAACATAAAAAACGGTGTTTTTTTGTAGGTGAATTTGATCCTTTCTACAGTTGTATTTACGTGGATCTGTTACTTTTTCTATTTCGAGGTTACTTTTTTTCTTCTAATAGTGTTAATTTCCTACGAAACGTAGGAAGACAGTTTTGAATAAAACCAAAAACTATTACACGAAGAAAAGAAAGTGATAAAATTAACACTATTAAACTTAGTTCACAGACTCGCGATTTTGAGATTTCGCGGCGATTTTACTGCAAAATCAATGATATATCCAATGAGTAGCATGATATATCCAATGAATCAACCAATGAATAGCAATGAAATTCTCAGACTAGCGACAAAATTGTAGCTTTGTTTATTATTAACGGGTTGGTATTATTGCAGGAAATGCAACTATGTTGCTAGTCAGAAATGAGAGGGATGTTGCCTTGTTATACGCAATTTCTTCAATTCGTCAACATTTATTTGTTGTGTCCGTTGTGTATTTGGGTATTGAAACCAGATTATACATTAATAATTAATTGACAAAACGTTTATTGTATTTCTTTTAAAGCAAAAATGTTTAATTTTATTTTTATTTCTCTTAACCTTAATCCCATCGTAATGTATGCAACATTCATTCCCTGTCCCTGACAACGGAGAAATACTTAATGTATCACAGTTGATACAACGGAGAAATACTTAATATACCACTGTCGTCACAGTTTTATTTAGTTGGTTTACAAATTATCGATTTTTTTTTGTTAATAACGAAAATTAGTACGCATTGGTACCTATATAGAGTATGTGTGCATATTTCATTAAAAGTCGACTTTAAAGACCTATCATGGATTGTACTTGAAGATATTGAATTGGTTTACGAAATATACAGTATAGAATTTGACCAAACTGGGTTTCTTATGCACGATTGAGTACAAAATGAAAGAGGACATTAACGTTTATTTGAGATTCCTATTTGAGACTCCTGTTTGGAATTATCCACTTTCGTTAATGAAAAGTGGGAAACTTCAAACTAAATCCAATGTACAAATTAAATTCGAAAAGGTTATTAATTTAAATAAACGGACATAATTAAATTATACAACTATGAAATAAAAATTAAACAAGCACTTTTGTCGCAGAAAATAACCAATTTATTTCCTTTGTTGTAAAATCGCTCGTTTTTGCTTCCACTAAATTGTCACATTTGAATTGACCAATAGATTTCACGCATTTTTTTTAGTTGTCGCAAAGTCGCGAGTCTCTGAACTAAACTTTAGAAGCCCTCGAAATAGAAAAAAAATGAAAGATTCACTTAATACAACTCTATAAACGAAATTTACCTACAAAAAAAACAAGTTAATATTAATTATTTTTTAACTTTTATTTTGTTTGAGGTAGAAGATGCTTTATTGTAAGCGAAACCGGTAGCTATAAATTTATTAAAAACAAGGAAGTACATTGAATATAGCATTTATTAAAGCACCCTTATTATGAATCAACCAATGTTAATAACACAGATATGTTCAGGCCACATTTACGACAACTTGTGCGGTCTACTATCACAAGTATGTGATTGAAATTATCGTCTTTTCTATCTAATTTTCAGTACTAGTACCTAGTAATGAGGAGGGATAACAAAAACATATATTCCAAGAGTGAACCCTTTTATTGTATTCCAAGCTCGTGTTAGCATAACTCCAAATTTTCATTACTTGACATCCAAAAGTAGACCTAGTAGTTTTCACGTCACTCACAATAGCACAGCAGTGAAACCAGTTTTGATGATCTTTGATTTCTCGAATTTGTAAAAATAATAGTGTATTTGTAAAGATAACTTAATTATTTATTCTCCATTAGCCTTACAAAATATATATGACGAACTTAAGAACTAACTAACTGACTAACTAATTGACAAGTAAACTACAATCAAGATCATAGATATTATATCTAACGGTTATATATTTAATCAGTATATCGTGACTAGGACGATTAAATATTGATGAAATTAATATTTTTAGAGAATTATTCTAAGTTGAAAAAATGCCTTCACCTGGGGATCGAATTCCGTCTTTCCAATTTCCTGTCAGACGTACTGAATCACTACACCATAGAGGACTCTTCAAGCTAGAATATTAAAGTTTATATAGACAAGTAATGTTATGTTGGTGGTTTAATATTCTAATTTGAAGAGTCTTGGTTCAGTGTGGTGGTACAGCACGCCTGAACGGAAATTGAGAGGATTGGGTTCGATCCCCAGCTCAAGACACTTTTCAGGTTAAAATGATTTTCTAAAAACATAATATTTAATCATCCGAGTCACAATGAACTCATTAAATATATATTCTTTAATTATTCAGTTACGCTGTCGTACAGAACGAAATTAATGGAATAACAACGAAATTAATGGAAAGCAAGTAATATTTTGTACACTGCCAGAGAGATGACATGTTAATCGACAATGGCGATTCAAGCAAATTATGGCCCTCTCGTGGTCGAATTAAGCAACTATTGGGATAAAAGATTTATTTACATGTTGAGTTTAAAATTAATTGTTTATTTTTGTATATTTATAAATGTATTTCAAAATGTATGTACATGTACGTAACCATATAACATAGGTAGTTGAAGGTAACAATGGAATGTTCCCCAAAAAAAGAAGTTCGGTTGAGACTTAAACACAGTGCAGTTTTGAAATCACATGCCGAACACTTGAAACCTTCTCGTCTGAGTGAGTTCGTTTGTGAATTAGAAAATTTCGTTTATGTGCAGTTCTGAAGTCACAATCTGTACACTCAAAAGGCTTCACTACGCGATGAGATAGGTTGTGGCCTAAAAGACTTGCACTGTGTGCGGTTTTGAAATCACATTCCGTACACTTGAAAAGCGTCTCGCTTGTAAGCGTCAGTTTTAAAACCGCATTCAAAAAATTTTCTCCTATATTATTTCGTCTGTAAATTACCAAATTTTATTTAGATTCAGTTTTTAAATCACGTTTTGTACATTCGGGAGATTTCTCAGTACGAAATCCTTTGGAAACTGCATTGTGTATTTGGCTTGTTTTGAAATCAATATCCGTGTATCGAAAATACTCATCTCCTGTAATATTTCGTTGATCTTCTAGCAAATTTGGATATTTTGCAATTTCGAAATTATAGTCTGGTGTGGTGTAGTATACTAAAAACTCACCCTCCTATACTGAAGATAAAGCTTTCATGTAAATAGAGTGTAATTTAAAAAAATTCATATTTAATATACTACTATATTACAGTAATAATATTATACCATATCAATGTAGTATATCTCTGAATTAAATCCAATAATCAACCGAATTTTATTCAATAAACCAAATAATGATTACAGCTAGACATAGCAATTAAAGCATATGTTAAAGGTATTACCCCAGTTGCGTGCTAGTTGCTGATTTTGTTAGAATAATTCTCTAAAAACATTAATTTCACTGGCTGCTTTAGAAATTTTATCAAATATAGCTCCCGCATTGAGAGAGGAAAAATGTAACCTTTTTTTTTATAAAAATTCCTAATTTAACTGGATCCGTGCACCGAGAAGCATAACACAATAACCGTCACATTTGTGTTTTAAATCTGTTTCTTGTGATATCGACCATTACAAAACTTTAAAGTGCAAAAATTGGTGTTACGACTAATACGACTGACCCTTTATAAAAATCGTATAACAAGAAGATTGTAGAATAAGAAACACAAGAAAATGGAAGAAATGAAGAGAATAACAACAGAACTGAACAACACAACTAAGAAGAGTATCATGCTTTTCTATAAAGCTACACATCCATACATACAAATAGATAGGTGCACACACTCATGCTTATACATCTATATTCTTTGTTCCGAAAAGATTAAAATAATTACTGCATTTATTCGTGTAGCAGAAAGCAGTGATTTTGTGAAAATACTATTTCCAAGATACTATTCGCCGTTTATTTTTGCTTTGGTAGACCAATATTTATTATGGTATAGACTTTAAATTATATAGGCTCTCTAGCATTTGTGAACGTTAATTTTATAGTTTTCCATTTCAATTTTTAAAATCTATATCCAACAGTTTAGATATAGTTCTTAGCTCTAATAATAGCTGTTTTATACTTCTCAGTTAAAAAATGATCGATTTTATAGAACAATTTCATGTTCTATAAATTGATCATTTTCCTGGGTAGACTTGCAATTTTTTTGCCACTGATCTATACTTGATGCAGGTCGCGAATATTGCTAAAAGCACTGTCGGGAGTCAACTGCCGAAAATTTCATATTTTACATCTCTTCTATTGGACAATTGACCCAGGTCATGCAGTTGTGTAACCTCGAACCATCAGCTTCGGTATGTTGATGTGATTGGCGACCCTTGATTATTATCATTCCATTATTCGAGCATGAATGCTACCATCCGGATGCGGTTCTAATCTTCTTATTATGAATACTTTTTTATTTATTGCCACTTCTACCAAATCATCAGCAAAAAATTGCCAGGCTCATCCCTTAGGACTTACATACAAATATTCGTCTTTTAATGTTGTGTTAAAGCTTTTAATCCCTACAAATGTCACTTCGGTGTTTCAGATAATTTGAAATACTTGAGTCTTCAAGATTTTGGCCAAACCACTATCGAGCACATCTCAACAAACCTTGGTGGTACAATTTTAATATTTTCGGAGCATTACGGTTGTCTCTGAAGAGGCATTACTCCTTTAAAATTAAAGTATAGGAATATAGGGATATACAGAGTCATCGGCTTTTGGTAGGTGATGTGGAAGATGACGCAAGATATGTGCTAAAGAAATTATAACAAGAATCCGGAACAAAATTAATTAAACATTCTCTTGCTTCAAATATTTGGGAGCCACTTTGGCATCCGATGGCATCGAGAATATCTTTAATAAAATACTATATAGGAGTAATGCCATCCCACAGCTGCACGCTGTGCTATGAAGTAAACAAAAGGGACCAGAAATACGAAGAAATAAAAAAGATAGAAAAATACTAAATAATAAAGTAAGAATTCTAGTTGGTGAAATTGATTTCTGGCGATGAAGTGGCCGACTCTCAAGAGTAGGACACGTCAGAAACGAAACCATAAGACGTAACATGAATGCGAAAACTATCATCTTGGATGGTATATAAGAAAGACTGAAGTAGAATGGCCATCTTTAACGAATGCAGGACACCAGATGGAATTGGATATTGCCTGAAAAAAAAAAGAGGGAGGCGTCTTAGAAGCTGTAGGATAGGCCTTAAGGAACCTATGGTGTGCGACGGCATAGAAGCCAGCGACTGGAGGAACCGTATACCCCTAATCCATTTAACCAATTCACAAGAAGCATTAAGAAATAACTTGTTTGAACAAGCAAATTATTTTGCTGATCATCTTTAACCAGCTTTCCAAAATATCAAAACTTTGACAATAAATTCCTAACTAACACAATGCTAGAAACTTATATGGCCGTTACACACCAATCCCAATATTTCCTGAAAAAGATGACATCATCTACCCAATCAGCTCTGACGAAATATCTGCAACACTTAAATTGGGTAAAAACCAGACCTTGGAATTGACCAACCAGCCGTAACCTAAGAAATATCCCACTTGAAACATCGTAATTACTTCGGAATATTTTCAAACAGTGTCTCCTACTGGGATATTTCCCAGTAGAATGGAAAACTGGCCCAGCGGACATGATTCCAAAACCCAGGAAAGATAAAAAAGATTCGCCATACAGCCCAAAATAGGTATCCCAAAGTAATAGGTAAAACTATCAAAAGAATAAGCAAACGTCGAAAGAATAAACATAAGGTCGAATACGAAGCGTTCCGGAAACTAAGAAAATTCTCCAAGATAATCAAATCGGTTTTAGAGTCTCGTACTCTTACCCGGTCCTCTTCACAGATTTCAAACTTATATTATTAGCGCCTACTATGCATTGGCAGTATTTTTGGACATCATCCAAGCTTTTAATTTAGACTGGCATGTGGACTAATTCGCAAACTCCACCCATTGAACATATTTCATCCCAGTCTAGTTAAACGGGTCCAGTGATACCTATCCAACCGAACTACCCAAATCAAAATAGGACACACTTTTCATCAGGCGGGATTTTGCAGAACTGTGTTCTTGCCTCATTATTGTACATAATGATGTCAATTGCCAGTGTTCTTTCTTTCTGCCGACTATACGGTTTTCTCGACATGTAGGAAATCAGTTTAAACCGCCAATAAACGCAACACTATTTCGAATGGATGACCTAAAAAGGAAATGAGGTTCAATTTTAACCTCATTTCTTTTTTTTTGCTGACCAAAAATTTTGCGATCTGCGTAACCTAGCAAACATATGTATGTGGCCCGAAGGAAAAAAGGTTGAGTATAGCTGGTATATGTCCCAAGTCCCATATGACTGCGAAGAAAGAGTTTATCGTCTTCAAACATCACCTTTATTAACGCTTAAATTTTGAGTAATGTTTCTACGATGAATGTAGTTCTGTTAACGTATTTATGCTTTCATACTAATTTAAGTTCATCCTGTTTGCTTAACAATTTCAACTGTAAATTAAGGGGAACCAGTTTGTGTTATGAAGCGAATCAACCCTTTGTCTAAAAATAAAACGCCAGTAAAGCGAAGGCTCATAGTTTTAAGTAAAATCATTTATCGTACTAAATCGAGATCTTTACATTTCCGATTGTTTACAAAATAAAAATTGTTTTAGATTGAAATATGTCATTTTTTTTAAATTTCTATGAATGCTGTAATATGTTTGCTTTTTATTTCTTAAAATTAAAAAATGTTAGATAATAAATTGCCATCGAAAACAAGAGAAGACTATGAAACAACAGCAATATATGAACTACAAATGTTTTAGAATTTAAAATATTGTTAAAAGTTTTAGAAATATAAAAAGTAAAACATAAAAAAACTTACACTAAAGCAAACTTCATTTGAAAACAAAAAAAAATTGCGAATGCCTTTGATGCGGTAAACAACCAAACTCTTGGATGAGTGTGGATCTAGTCATGATTTCATATTAATTACATGACACTAAACCCCAACCCACCGAAAAATTTAGTTTGAAAGAAACGTTGAATTGATTTAGAAGCTGATATTTAATACTTCTTTAGGAGCAGTTTATTTCAACACTATTAATTTCTGAATCACTATCCACGTTTTATTAAAAAATATAATTAGGTATTATATAAATTAATTTCGTTTTAATACTTTTATGGTAATGTATGAATTATTTACGAAATAAAATAATACACCCGCACAAAACCGCTTTAACACAAACTCACCTTTCACCCCAAGCTGTTGAATAAATTCTGTTTCAGTCTCTTCGACGAACACAAAGTTATCGCGCGAAAAATAGATGCTTTATTTTATAATAGCATTGATATAATATGCTTGTGCCTCGTTTTGCAACGTTGCCAATTGTGTAATATTTTTTTCTAGATTAATAATAAAGTAATAACACATGTTCATATTTTTAATATTAGATAAAGAAATAAAATAAACGAAATGCTATAAAATTTTGTTTAAATAAGGAATTCCTTATTTATCGCAAAGCGTAAATAAGGATGTTAGGGCGAGTGGGCAATATTAGAATAGAATTTGATAAGAAAATATTTTTTAATTAGATATATAGATGTTATATTGATTACAGAGTCATGTATAATTTCATTGTACATATTCAGATTCAATAAATCAATCAAAGGTGGTCAACCAAATTAATAACGTTACGCGTTAATGGCCGAGGCACTTAGAGAAAGCAGTTTTTTTTATATCTGTCATGAACGTATGGTAATTCCCTCTACAGCTCACTTACAATACTAAATCTGCCGTTTAACTTTAATATTTATAAATTGTTAACAAAATAGCTCACATGTTGCCTAAAGGTCGCTGACTGATCAGTTATAAAATTATAAGGCTTTTATATGTTATAGGAATAATTAAAAACCTAAGTCTAATTATAACTTGTCTAGTTCTCAAATCAGAATAATAAACAAATGTTTTGCCAAATGCATTTTCATTTACTAAAATAATACCTACTAAAACGTTTATGTAATTATTTGCTAACTGTATTTTGTATAAATTTATGAAAATTGGCCCCCAAAAACATTAAAGCAAAATTGGTTTTACTTACAAATGAAGAAGGTATCGCTGCAGGCAAACCGCACCCCCATTTATTACTTTAGCATTATACATACCTGGATAAAACATGCGGAGAATGTCCGTGCAAATGGTTAGTAGTGCAATTCCCAATTCAACTACTATTAAACAAATATTACAATTAGTTTTTCCAATGCATTTCGGGAACGAAGCAGTAGTATTAGATTTTCTCTAATTTGAAACACTTCATAACAGATTGACACTTATTTTTGGATTCATAAGAATAAATACAAGTTTCTTCAGTACTCAAAATATTTTACATTATAAAGGTATTTCTTTAAACTAGTTCCATTGAATCGAGTCAAAGATTGTCGGTACCAATTCAAAAGAGAACAATAAGTATTCAGTGATAAGTTGCGGAATGTATCGAGATACTAACATTATCCTTATGACGAATTTGTCATGGAACATTTTTCTGAATATAGCTTCAATAGTATTTTGTCGATTTCTATGGTGCTTCATAATACTTTTCGAAAGTTTGAAAAAATGATTATGCAAAAAGGTTTTTATTTAAATTTCATGTTTATTGGAAATTATCAGTTTGAATAATTGATTATAAATAAATCACTTGTACCAACTTGAATCTTTGAGGTTAGGTCTAACATCTTGACGTTTATTTGGCAGTTTACTTTTTTATGGGTGGTATATTTCATACTATATGTAAAATGGGGATAGTTCTCGTAATCAGATGTTCAAAATTGTATTTTCTTTTGCAAATTACTCGGTTTATTATTCTTATTTCTTTTTATTATACTTATACTTTTTGTTTGTTAATTTTACTTGTATCTCACACTATATGCAATGAAATTTAGTTTACTTTCTAGACACGTATTGATTAGATGTATTAATAACTACTTGCTAAATAAAGTTTTTCTACCTATCTAACGAAATTTAAACTTCTAAAATAGAATGTATATCTCTAACTTTGGCAACGTTTATTTTAGTTCCTAATCTAATGATGGCGCTTTCCTAGTTCACAAGTTAGCGCGAAATATAAAATTACTAACTCTTTGGAACTATTATTAATGTGAAAGCATAACTGTATAAGTTTTGAAATATTGAAATTTAATAATATTTCCAGCATATGTTTGAATACAATATGCTGTAGCATATAATATGCAATATGGTATAGGTAATTAAACAAAAATTACTTGATATCAACATGAAATTCAATATAATTTTTGCCTATTTAAAAAACTATATATTATAACACTTGTTGGCTTGCGAATGTTTGCTTACTACAGTCAGAAGGAGCTTAAATAAAAATGAAGCAAATAAAAGACCTTCTATAAGTGTGTTTAATTAAAACAAAGAAACCTTAAATATTTATAAAATTTGAATTGACTCGCTAACAATACCAACATAATAAAGTACCAATGAAAAACCCCTAGCAGTGCTGACGTAAGAGCTTGTAAATATCGACTGACCAGTTTCTGGGGTGTGCTAACATTTATTCAATAATTCGACCATGTAAGTAATTTATTGACTATTTAGATAATTAAATATAGTTTTTAAAACTGTCAATTTATCTTAAAACTGCTGCTAATAGAGTTTAAATGACAGGTGACATTCATTTGACACAATTTGACATGAAATGGCATTTTGCTTGTCGTGGGACGATTATGGCTGTCTTTTGTGTCAAGTCATTTATGATATCTGCCAATATTGTTTATGTTTTTATGATAGATTCCACACCACACATGTAGTTTCAATATGTAGCTACTAAAGTTTTCTGAAAAACTATTCCATCAAATTTCTTCCTATTTATTAAGAGTAAAAATGCTTTTAATTAGACAGCCTATCATTTCGTAGAAATATTAACTTCCGCCCACTAATTACGTATTTTAATGAGTGCATTGTTAAATTATTTATCTTTGTACAGATAATAACATATTCTTTAATCGTTATATGCTTATACATAATGAGTATAATATATAAATGTATGCACTTCTAGAATTTAGTATCAGGATCATGAGTATTCAGAAAATACTAATTTATTGTTTAGTACGACATACTTTCATTTAATATATTTTGCATGTAAATAAATCTATTTTTATTGTACAAGATATGTCATGCATTTATTACATTGCAAATGCTCCAATATTTAAACTTATCCATTTGTAGCTATTCTCTGTTCACGGAATTTTGTTTGTATAATAATACGAAGTGTGAACAAATATTTGTTCATTCATGGATCTACTTGTGGTCCATGTTGTCCACAAAGGAATACCTGAATACATTTGATTATTAGCTATTTATTATTAAGAGATAGATCCATGATAGATCATAAATCTATATCTATGTTGGCTCTCCGTTAGAGGATTATTTCATTTTCAAACAATTTTCAGAGTAACTTTATAGAAATCGTGTACAATGCAATTTTTGAAACAAATAAAATTATACAAGAAAATACAAATAGGTTTTATGAACAGAAAGTAGACTAGCGCTATTACAAATGTACACAGAATGCAAATAAATAAAAGATACAATAAATATTACACGTACTGCAAATAAATAAACGACAATAAAAGTAATAAATTATTATTATAAAAATGATTAGAAAGTAATTATTTAAATATACTGCTGGTACTTTAATAAAATAAAATATGCTCTGTTCGTGATTTTATGCAACAAATTATTTTTGATTGCAAAAAATTGTTTAAAAATTTTATACTTGAAAGTTTTACTTTGATGTATATTTTGCAAAAATACCATTCATGATTTAAAATAACAATAAATGTACTAGTATCATAAAAAAAACTATCTAAGATCGTAGGATTTTTTTTTCTGTTTGGTTTCTGATTTACTAACTTCAGTAACAAAAATTCAGGATATAAAATTCTTAACTATACGAAAATCAAGATTCAAATAATATCAAGATTAATCATTTAAATCGTATAATCAAGATCAATAGTTTTTGCAAGATTAGATAGACGAATGCGTGTCTGAGTGGTGATCGACTCGTTTGGCTCTAGGTTTATTAGATTATGTCTACACTGCTTCACATTATTTTGAATTTTAAGTGTCATATTGTTCGTTTTGCATTTAGCGCGAAACTGAGTAGACCTATGATGTCCTTTTTTTAGGGATCGAATCACATTTCAGGAATATTTTATTACGAAGTTAATTTTTTAATTTTGGGGCCCCGGAACAATGTATCGGCAAAATCTCCTCTCCTTAGATGAATCTAATCACCAGTGACGTTTATTAGATTTTTTAAGGCGTTATAGTTGTGATAAGGCGTTAAAGGCGTGATAGAAAGTTTCTTCTGAGAAACGTAATTTAGACTTATAGCCTTATTATACTTATTTTTTAATATTAGTAAGTTGATGTGGTATTTTAATTAAGTTTTCATTTACATAACTTTGGTGTGACAAATATCATATTGCCTTTGCTAAAAATTATGTCACATTTTTGTTTTGACATAAATATTTGCGGAAAAAGTATTTATTTGGCAAAAGACACAAACGACATTCCAAATGAACTATGGCATGATAATTAAGACAGTTTTTAGACAGTTTAAGGTATATATTTGCCTTGCTTTTTAGTGTATGGTGTAAGGGCAAAGTTTGCTGAATAATTCAATATTTGAAATAATAAAATATGTCTCAAACATACGAACCGGTAGAATATCAAACGTTTCAGTCGATTACGCGTACCAGTAGTGGTGGTCATACCGATTCCGATGTGGAACAATATGATGAACAAGAGATTGAAATGCCTCAAGAGAAGCTTTACACTGAACAGGTGGTGATGAGACCACTGGGCAAAAGACGAGGGCATTTACCTAAAACATCAGTAAAAATTCTAAAGGTATGCAAATAAGATAAGTTATTTTTATCCAAATTACCTATTAAAATGTATCATTTATCAATGGAAAAAATAGAATTGGTTATATGAACATCGTTTCAACGCGTATCCAACCGAAGCTGAGAAGCAAATCTTGTCGGAAGAAACGAACTTAACATTTCTACAGATTAGTAATTGGTTCATCAATGCGAGAAGACGATATTTACCGGATATGATGCGCAAAGAAGGCTATGATCCTAATCATTTTACGATTTCACGAAGAGGTAAGTTTAAATTATTATATTTTGTGCGTTTTTCAATTGTTTTCTACTTTGAGCTTTTTTCGTACTAACTAATGTTTAGTATATTTTCACTTGATGTATTGGGTATTTTGGTATAATCCACCAGAATATTGTCTGATTTCTTGGATGATTTTCTAAAAATTAATAAAACCCTCTAATTTAAACGGTAAAAATAAAATAAATAAAACCTATTAGTCTCTGCAGGCAAACGTCTTAAATCCTCCGACGAGTTTCTCTTATCGCAAGCAAACACTTCGATAATGCCGCGCAAGAAAATTTTGCGGCGAATTCGTGGCGCCGATAGTGATGAGGAAATCTACGAGGAAATTCTGGAAGATGGAAGCGTGAATCAATACGCAATCGAGAATACAACAACGGTTGGTAGTACATTACAGCGTAGATCATCGGCGACATCCGCTGCTGTATCCAGTATAGCCGGTATCACGACTGGCAATGGTGAACGTTTTAATCCATGGCAAACGGATATACATTATGGCTTGACGATCGTTGGAAAGAATCAGCAACAACAACAACAACAGGTATACAGAGCGGAGAACATGCAATATTTAGATTTTTTAGCAAAATCTTTAAAAATTTTAATATCTTTCAACTAATCATAGGTGCTGGAGGATTTAAATCAACAAAATATCGTTACGAATGCTAATCAGATCGGTGCGAATACATCGAATTTGATATTGGTGAGGACGGCTTCCGGAAAAAATGTTGTTTTGAAAGTTGTACCACACTCTCGACTAGATGTAAGTAATCTTATATTTAAAACACAAAATGTTAATATATTTTAAACATAAGTAGATGGATGTACTGTAGAATTACGTTTTAGAATAAGTGTGCGAATTTTGAGAATTTTATGTATTGTTCAATTTTTAAGTTCTTTGTTCCGGATATACCTTACATATGCATTACTCAACGATGCTACAGCTCATAAAGAACCCGGGGTGTCCTAATCATTTCATTCCATGTTTTTTGGTCAAAAGTGAGTCGTCTGCACACACAAACTCGCGAGTTGTCGCAAATCATCATGGACTACATTGTCGACTTCTTCCTTCAGCATGTCGATGGAAAACCTGTCGTGCCACTCGTTTTATCTCCATGGTCTCCGGATCAAAGCTTTCTCGATCTCTTCTTACTTTTACTGTTATATGTTTCTCATGCAAACTTTATTTTTCTCTGTTATATCGTATTCAACAGGTTTCATTTACCTGGACTGGTCCGTCCAGGAAAATGGAACCCCCACGTAATGCTTCCTCCTCTCTTTTGATGAGCACCCATCTCTCACTAGCAAGGATGACCACTGGCCTAATTACTGTTCGATAAATGCTTTTTTTTGTTCATCTTATGAGAAATCGTGCTTTTAATATTAGCAAGTTGATGCGGTATTTTAATTAAAATTTTCGCCGCAGAATTTGGCTATTGATTTGTCAATGTTCTGGAATGCACTCTTTTTGCTGTATTTGTGAAATGTGTATTTCAAGCAAAAAACCAACTCATCAATAGCACCATTTTACGGGCATTAGCACCATTTTTTGGATAATTGAAATACAGCTTGAGAAGTAGTTGGGTGTGATTCCGAGCAATTGTAGTTTTCATAACCTTATTTCCCAATGACACGTTTTTTGAGCAATAGTCAGTGTAATTAGGAATAAGTATTGTTCTTAATATAAGCATAATTTCACCGGTATTTGTGTTACGGATATCTATTTTTTGTTGGCGTTTCTCAATATTTCCGTTAATATATTGGCATTGGTATTAGTAGGTATTAATATATTAAGCAATGAATATAATTAAACTACGTGGACACTTACAAAAATATTTCAAATTCATTCGTTTGACGACTAAGTTTTGCATTGAGGATAACAGAAGGTCTCGATGTTGTGACATCGAATTTAGATCTAAATGATTTCCAAAATCTACATGATTTTGGAGCATAATTTCAAGAAATCACATCAAGGGTGGAAATTTGTGTAGCATTTTCATCACAGTCGTCAGAAAACATCACAATCGCCGGAATTTTCAGTTTCTTCGGAACTTTGTGCGCTGTCGCGGTCTGGTCTGAAGTTCCTTTCTTGGTTTGCCTCTCAAGTTTCCTAGTAATTTCGCAATTTGTTAGTGAGAGTTTTTTGCTCATTTAAAAAAAGATAGCTATAAATTTGCTGCATTTTTAAAAAGATAGCTATAAAATTCTAGTGTCAATGTTTTGCCACTATGTAAGTAAAAAAAATTACATAATGAGATGAAAATGTATTGCAGTTTTGAAGAATAATTATATTATATCCAAAATAGAGATTATTTTGAAAGGAATGATATTTGTGGGATTAAAAAGTATCAATTTTGATTAATATAAGCCATAAAAAACGTTTTTCAACTATTCGTTAATAGAAAATATTTGGTTTTTATAGACAAAAGGTAAATCGTTCTTACTACAAACAAAAACCGTAAGCGTCAGTCCATTACTGAATAAACAGAAACAACAACAACAACAAATAAATGCTACAATAAGACCACGGCCACGTCATATATTAGCAACAACAAGTAATACATTGTTGCCGACACAATTAATCCAAGTGAAACAGGAAGAAACTGATGCGGTTGATGCGGATGAGGAAGTAATTACAATGGGCGAACATCTAGATGATGATGATGATGTTCCGGAAACGATGGAAGCGATCGAATGTCATACAGCGGAGGATGAAGATGGTTTGACCGAGTCGGATGTTGTTGTACAACATGGAGATATTATCGAGGAAGTGCAGGAAATTCAACAGGTGATAATTGATAATCAGCACGATGTAGATCACTTGCAGGATGTTGATCACCAGGAATCACAGCATTTAGTGATTGGTGATAATGAGGTGGAAGCTCAATATGTTGGTGATGTGATTGATAGTGAAATTATCACCAGTGATCCTAACGAAGTTGATGAGGGTAAGTAATTTATTTTAATAAAACTTTCTAGAGCGTACTTTGAATACATAAAAATAGTTTCAATATTATTATTGCAACATAGGCAAAGTGGAGTTGATGGGAGTTGCAATTTTGATAAGATTATTCTTCTTTCAACTCATTTCTTGCAACGGGACAAATCGCACGAAAGTCGTTTGTCTTGATTCACTATAAACCCCTGAGGAAGTCGCTGATCCTATTGAAAAATCTATAACTTGATACTTTTTAATGCATGATACTTTTTAATGCATGCGAATCGTCATGTAATCTTAATGAAGAGCGTGATCAACATGACCAAACTATTGCGAATCAAGTATTGAGTTTAATTAATCTTGATACAAATTGCGTAATAAAAATTAAAAGAGTTGGCCCTAAGCGTGACTATAAGGCTCGTCCTATCTGTATTAAATTGAAAGAAAAAGATCCTGTATTATTAGCGTTACGGAATAAAAACAAATTACTTAATTCTAATTGGAAAATTAGTCCTAATCGCACAATAAGACAATAAACAGAATACAAGGAAGAGGTGCAACTTTGAAAAAATATAAATGACAATAGCGGCGATTGGTCTATGCAATTTATCAAATGACGTCCAATGGTTATGAAAAAGAAATATAAGGAAAACTATTAATTCCATTACAAATATAGTATTAAAATGTGGGAGGAATTAAAACGAAAATTACTGATTTTACTTCAATGTTAATATCTCGTTTTATGATATAGTATCTTGTGCGAGACGTGGCTTACATCGGAGGCAACGGACCCGGGATTGGGTTTAAATGGCTTTGTTATTGATGATTTTGGCGCTATAGTTCATTGCAATCCAAACGATTTTGCAAACATACTAAGTGAATCTTTTGCCTACTTAAACAACTCATTCCAACTCCTAACACGCACGGTACATTTTTAGACCTTCTATTTATAAATATAAGTAATCTCTGCAATAAATCCCTTGATTTACTTCTTCCTGAATCAATACATCATCATGCTAATATGAAAATTCTATGCTAATATGAATTTGGAGGAAACTTTCTACGACTTTAGTGGTTGCGATTTCAATAGTATTAAGTACTAACTTGCTTCAATAAATTAACACAGTATATTAAGTCATAATGACTTGAATACAAGTGAAATAAATGTAGAGAACTTTCCAGGATATGCTATACGGAATATATAAACAAAACAAATATGAATTTAATCGATAATCCTAGATTGTTTTGGAAATTCACTAATGAGAACATCAAATCAGTACCGAATAACATGTTTTTAGATGATAGGAATGCAGAAAATGGTTAAGACACAGTTACTTTTCATCAGTATACTCTCCGGTTGGTGGAACTTGGTCTGAGCGATTCGGTGGTTCTAGTAGTAGTTGTAGGCCCAGATGAATTTAATCGATAATCCTAGATAAAATGGTCCTAGATCATATAAAATCATATAAAATTTATTCAATAGATCATTTAAAGAAGGAATTTTCCCGAACCAATGGAAAACAGTTATATAGTTCCTGTTTTTAAAAATGGAGATAGAGCTAACATAAAGAACTATAGAGTGCGCGATGCTTTAATCTCTTAGTTGGAAACGTAAGCCTTTATTTATTGAAGAACAGCATGTCCTGGGAAATCTACTGTTACTAATTTGTTAATTTATTAAAACTATATTCTCAAAGCGTTTGAAAGTGGTATGCAGGTTAATTCAGTTTATACCGATTTTTCCAAGGTCTTTAATAAAGTTAACCACGAATTGTTGCTTCACAAGTTAGATAAATTGGGCTTTCATAAGCTTTCAATCTGTTGACTGGCTCCGTTGTTTTTTCTACAATAGAAAACAATACGTTAAGTTACACGACTACTACTCTGCGATGGTCACCTTTTTATACTAAATACATTACATAACTGGAGAAAGTTGAAAATATTTTTTTAAGGTACTGTGCCTTCAGGATGCATGTTACAATTCACGATCGCAATTATGAGTATATCAGACTTCTACTTAATTTACCCACACTTAAAACAAGAAGAGACGTGTTTGATATATCGTTCATTAATAAATTACTCAATCACTCTATAGACTCAATCGAACTTTTGGAATTAATTAAGTGGAAGGTACCTGAAAGAGAATTAAGTCACAACGCACCATTTTATCTGAGTACACATGCCACTAAATACACTCAACACAATCTATTCGAAAGGGCACTAGCTTCAATAAATAACAATCATTTATCGTTGGATACTTCCTGCAATGTATTTAAGAATAATGCTTTTTCCAAATTATGAACTACACTAGTTTAGTTTAGCTTTTGTTTGTTGATCAGGTCCGCGACCGTTATCAACCAGTGTTTTAAGACTATTTACTATTATAATTACTTATTTTTTCGTTATTTACGTAGCTTTTCGATTTTTGTTGTTTTCTATTATTATATTGCTCTCATCATTTGTACTTTGAAATTTTGAACTCGTTAACATTTTTATTTTATTTTGCTTTGTAATATTTTTACTTGTAATGGAGATTCCGTCAATAAATAAATAAGTTCATATAAATACATTTATTGATAACAGCCTTTTTATCAAGTGCTGTACGAAATTTTAATTTTACAATATATTTTTTATTTTAATACTTTAGATGAGACCGATGGTTCGAAACCAGATCTTCTCGAAGTGATGCAACAGGAGACTTACATCGATGAAGATGGTACCGTACTTACTGTCGATACGAATGGCAATGGTCACCATTTGTTAATAAATACTAGAAATGCGACTACAGACGATGATCTTAATGAAGATGATGATGATGAAGATGACGATGATACTACGCATCAGGAAATTGTTGTTATTGAAGAACCAGCTGAAGATGAGGAATTTATTAACGAAGTAACTGTTATAGAACAGGACGATTAAATTTATTGTTTTAAGCGTTGTTTCTTAGGAAAATCGTAGCTTTACGGCTCATTTGTTTTATGTACATTTCTGTTTAATAGTTTTTTTTATTCACTAAGTTTTGTACTCTAAAGAGTTTATGATTTAACGACGCGATCTCTGTTCATTTCCTTTTTTGTCCCAGAAGTATTTTCATTCTCTTCGTGTTTATTGAATTTGCAATTTAGCAAAAGTTAAAAATAGTGTAACAACTTATATTACAATTTACAGAAAAAAGAGAAAATGCTGTTAATATTATGAATATCTAAAACTTTAAGTTCATTTTTATTATTATAACTGTAATTTATGGTTTAGATCAATTAGATTGTAAAAAGCATCGTATATATTTAAATTGCAAGACTATTAAATTAATCAAAAACAATATTTTTAAAGCTTTTCATGCAGGGTTTGTGGCAGGCGGGAGGGCATGGTTTGGTGATGTTCCTGATGTGATTAGTAAATGTTCTTAGATTTAAATATGATTGTTCTATATTTTACTCTTGAAGCTTTGTTAGAAATCAAGAAGCTATATCATGTATAATTCGTATGTTAAATTATGAAGGGAAGCAATCATCTAATTGAAAGTTAAGGCATGCTATTGATTTTTTGTTCATTGTATTGTCCATTAAGACAGATATGCAAAGAGGTACCAGACAATAGTTGTTTTGTCTCTATTGAGAACAACTTTGTTCTTATTACAACAATTTTGCATGTGCGTGATAACATCATTTCCTAGTTTTGTAGCTGCTTGTAGGTTATTTTGAGCTATTAAGACAGAGGTATCATTAGCAAGTT